>JAODAL010076223.1:0-13709 GCA_025379985.1 Phyllomedusa bahiana | reverse complement strand
GACCCCTAGAAAAATCCCCCAAAAAAAAAGGCGGAACTTGCGTTTACTTCCCCCCTTTTCATGTCCCAGAGCTAAAAAAAAAAAAAACTTTGATTTCCGGGTGCACCAAAAATTGGCACAAATACACCTGAGGGGTTCTGAATCCAAAGTGGAGTGACTTCTGGAATAGCGCTCCCTCCCTTTGTATGTCCTGACATGCGCCCAAACACCAGTTTGCACGAACATATAGGGTATTACCGAACCTGGAAGAAATTGCATAACAAATTTTGGAATGCTTTTTTTCCAGGAAACATTTTCAGCTAAAATTGCAGATTTTTGGAAAAAAATATTTTTTTCATTTTCACAGCGTAAAGCCATGTACACAAGGCTTAAAATGGGCCATATTTCGGTCCGTAATTACGCGACGAAGTGCGCAAATTACGGGCTGAATACGTCCCAGTCATTACGGTAATCCACATTTTCTCATGGGAAACTAGGGATTACGTCCCTCTCCCCTGCTCGGCGAATCCGCCGCAGGGGGAGATAATTGACATGTGAATTACCAGCGGCGTATACGCGCCGCTGGTAATGAAAGTCTATGGGCCGGTGAAGTGCCGGCACCCCGCTACCAACCCCGCTCCCCCCCCCCCCACACGGCGTAATTGCGGGGCGCAATTACATCCCGCAGTTAAGCCGTGTGAACATAGCCTAACACTAAAAAAAATTGTGAAAGACTTGTGGGGTTGAGGTGCTCACTATGTGGTCTTTTTGGGGTATTTATGAAGTTTTAGCACCTTAGGGCGTCCGTAAACCTGTAATGGTGCCTAAAGAAAATTGTAATAAAAATGAGACCCCAAAGTCAAGTAGGTGCTGCTCCTATTCTGAGGCTTGTGGAAGAGCTAAATAGCGCACTAGAGCCACATATGGGATATCTCTAAAAACAGTAGAATTGGGGGAATCGATGCTGAATTGCATTTTCCTGTCCACATCTACTGTGTTTCAGGGAATAATGAACACAAATTGAAAAATCTGCAAAAGAGTTACATTTTGAAATTTCACCTCCACTTTGCTTCAAATTCTGTGAAAGGCCTAATGGGTTAATAAACTTCCAACATGATGATTTGAATTCCGTAAGGGGTGTAGTTTCTTATATTGAACCATTAAAAATCAATGTTGTAAAATTACTAATAAATTTCTAAGCCCATAAAAAAATTGGGATATTACCTACTCAAAAACACAGCAAAAGACCATATTTATAGCTTAATGGCTGGACTGAAGACTAAGTCCAGCAGGAGGCAACACTGGCCCCTATGCTACTTGGGAGGGAGCGCTATTCCAGAAGTCACTCCACTTTGGATTCAGAACCCCCTGGGTGTATTGTGCATTTTGGGTGCACAGGTAATCCAAAGGTTTTTTTTTTTTTTTTAGCTCTGGGACATGAAAATGGGGGGAAGTAAACGCAGTTCCACCATTGTTTTTTGGGCATTTTTACAATGTTCACTGTGCGATATCATACTATACTATGTGGGTCAGTACAATTGCAATGATATAGATTTTATATAGTTTATGTTTTCTTATTTTTACAATAAAAATGCGTATGTAAAAATTTGTTTAATGTCCCATTCTTTTCTGTGATTTTTCTGTAAATTGTTAGTGTAGGGAGCCTTGCCGGGGCCTGTGAGCTTGCATAACAGGGCCACTGTATCAAGTAATATCTCATATTTGATATTTTTCCAGTCATGTAAATTTTTTTGCCTAAAAGTACTGGGGAGTAGGAAGTGTTGGACACCCAAAAAGTGCTGGGCGGCCTACCCAATCGAATAGTAGTGGCGTAATAGGCTGTAAGCCAGCATGGTGTACCACACGTGCACCCCTCTTAATGGCACCCTTCTTTATTGCCTTATCTGTATGCAATTATAATACCAGTAATCACCCCCCTCAATCACATAGAATCACATAGAAGGCGTGTGAGTGATTGTCTTATCTGTATTTTTGCATTTGTGCAATCTCCTCATACATTATACTGGTGTGAATAGGGATCAATTCAGTGTGCAGTTTTTTTTATCATGTAATATTCCCCCTAGTGGAGGGGTGTGTGAGCTACTGCTCAGCATTACCTGCACCTATCTTTCCTAAGTAGCATAGGGGTCAGTGTTGCCTCCTACTGGGCTTAGTGTTCAGTCCAGCCCTTAAGCTGTAAGTATGGCCTTTTTGCTGTGTTTTTAAGTTTCTAAGCCCCCTCATTTCATAAAAAATAAAGACATTTAAAAATGTCAACCTACAATAGAGATATGGTAGATGCTATTTATAAACCTTTTTTTGTGGAGGAACTATCTTACATGCAGAAAGTTTTAAACTTTGAAATGGTACATATTTTTCACAAACAAACAAGGAATATATGGACCAAAATTTCTTACTAACTTAAAGCACAATGTGTCATGAGAACACAGTCTCTGGATCACATGGATAGGTAAAGGTATCAAAAACTTATTCTCACACAAAGTGACATATGTCAGATTTAAAAAAAAAAAATGGTGCTCTGTCAGGGAGGTCAACACTTGCTGTGGTGGTAAGGGGTTAAAAGTTCAAATCTCCCTTCTTTTACCATTTTACAAATAAAAGAATAAAAGGTTACACATAACTGGTATTGTATCATCCGTAAAAGTACGATCTGTTAAAATATAACATCAAAATGGTACCAATAAAAACTTTAGCCTGCAAAAAAATACCTACTCTTTCAGGTTCATGGATGGAAAAAACAAAAAGTTATTGGTTGCAGAAAATGGCACAGTAACGCAAAGTTAAGAGATAGAGAATGTTTTTATTTTTTTAAAAGTAGTAAAATATACTGAAAACCCTACTTATTTTGGTATCACCTGAAGAGTGAACGCCATAAAAACAAAACCACTGCAGACATTGCACCAGTAACTTATTTCATTCACTAAGAATTTTTTTTCAGTTTCCCAGTACTTTCTATGGTACAGTCGGTGACATCTTGTCCCGAAAAAAAAACAAGCCCTCATATGACTTTGTAGATGGAAAAATAAAAAAATTATGGCTTTTGGAAGGCAATATTATTATTATTATTATGTGTTCATATCGCAGAATGTACCTGTTCCTTAATAAGGCAGCCCAAAGTGCAGACGTCATTGCTAGGGGAAGCTGCAGCTAGTTATATATGTTGCTGTAGCAGGTCCAGTTATACGAGTCTGACAATGAGAAAAGGTTATGCAGCTCAGTTTAGAGGTTATAAACTATGTAGTGCTATCCATTTGTTGTCCACTTAAACTCGCCAGGCTGAATACGGTAGTAAGTAGTCGTTTCTTTGTTAGTAGTGTGACACCTAGTGGTCATCTATTATAAGGTTAATAAAAAATCTTATGTAGGTACTTAATATAGAGAAGAACAATGAAAGGGGTCTTCCAACGAGCTATGAGCCAACCATGTTACAGAATGCCATTCTCCCCAATAATTTCTAGCTAGGGCCGACTTGAAGCCCTGAAAAGAGATTCCATGATTTCCATGTTTGACAATGCTGTCCGGTGCACAACCTGTGCAATGTATGCCATCCTTGACCAACGGTTCGAGGGTCCATACTGCTGTGCAAGATGTGTGCACACTGCACATTTAGAAGCGCGTATCCTGGATCTAAATGAGCAAGTGGCAACACTGAGATCCATTCCCCAACTTGGAAGCGAGCGGTGTAATGAGCAATCACTCGCGGGGTGTAGATCTGGGGAGGGGGGTGGGCATGGAGGTGCGGGAAAAAAGGAAGTAGTGGGAAACATTTAAAAAAGGGAAGGGGTTTAGGGGAAAAGAGGGGTTGGGGAGGCAAAGGTCCTAAATTTTGGACCCCCCCAACCCAAAATTTGAAAAAATTTGGCGGTGAGGGGGAGGGTCGGTTAAAAAATTATTTTTTGCTGCAGCAAAACCCAACCCCTGTCTGCCCCAGTAAGATGGGGAATGGGGATTTGCAAGGTAGGCTAGACGGGTTTTGGCTATTTTTTTGGGGGATTTCCAAAAAAAAAGGGGCAAAAATTTTGGGCAATTGCCAAAAAGGGCCCGGGGAATCGTCGGAAAAACTGTTGTTTTTCCTGGGGCCGGGTTTTAAAAACATATCGCGGATCGGGTTGCTTTTTGTTTGGGGGGGGTGGTGAGAACCCAGCTGTATGGTCCACTTTTGGCCAAAATTTACAAAGTTAGTGGTAGGGGGGTTTTACCTTAAAAATTTTTTTCGGAAAACTTGGGCCCAAAAAAGCTTAGACAAGGACTCCGGGTATTATTTTCAGAAATATTACTTGTTCCCGGGCTACCCCAAGAGGGGCAGGGGAAAGTTTTAGAGAGGTGAATAAGTGGCTCAAAATTGGGTGTGGGAAAGAGGGTTTTGGGGTTTTTTTGGGAAACGGGGCTGACTTCTGTCTTGGCTAAAGATTCTTTTGCTAGGGGGGCGGGCCACCTAAAATGGGGGGGGTTTGCATCTGTATTGGGGGAAAAAATTGGCCCCCCCCTCCCCCCCCCCCGCCCCCCTTGGGGAAAGTTTGGAGGAAATATTTCCCAAACTAAAACCGGCCCGGGGAGGGGGGGGGGAAAATTCCCACTTTTAAGTGAAAGATTGTAAAAATAGAGAGCTGGGAAATTTTTGTAAAAAATTCGGGGGGGGAGTGGAGGGGGGGGGTGTAAAAACCATTAGTTAAAAAGTTTAGGGAAAATGGAAAATTAAAAACTGAAAAATCTTAAATTGCATGCTGACAAATCCCAGGAGTTTTGACCAACAAATAAAGGGATTAGAATTTATTAATTGCAGAAGAAAAAATATGACATAGTGGGGTAACTGAGACTTTGGCTGGGAAGAGGCTACGTTTTGGGCAGTTAATTACGGGTTTACAGTCTTTTTTAGAATTGACCGTAAACCCCGGAAGAGGGGAGGTGTCTGTCCCCTATGTAAAATCGTCTGGGAAACCAAAACTGCGGGAAAAATTAGTTTAAAAGGGAATGAACAGGTGGAATAATTATGGGTAAATATACATGGGGGGGAGGAAAAGTAATATAATTTTAATAGGAGTCTGTTTTAGGCCCCAAATATAAAAGAAAAAATAGAAGATATATCCTAAAGGAAATAGATGAAGAAAAATCAGAATGAGGTTGTTTTTATGGGGATTTTAAAATACCCCGACAAAATTGGGAATCTGAAACCTGTAGCTTTTCAAAAGGAAAAATGTTTTTTGTCTATTAATAAAGATAGTTAACCCTTTTCCCCAAAAGGGCAGGAAAACCCAATAGAGGAAAGGCCCCTTCTAGAAATTAATATTGACTTAAAAAAACCCGGGCGGAGTAACAAAGGGTTTCCGGGGGAGGGCCCCCCCCCCAACCCAGAGATAGTGAAAACCCTAATATAATAAACCTTTCCAATTTTAACAAAATTTCCCCCCTTTTGAGTTTTTGTCTGGGGGCCAAAAAAAACCCCTGAATTTGAGGAAGGCTTTAAATTTTTTCTGCTTAGATAGGCCCTAAACCATATTGACTGGGACAAAGGGGTTTAAAAATTGCCGAAAAAAAAAAAATAAATGGGGGATCTTTAAAAAAATCTTAGGTGGCCCCCTGTGAGACGGTACATACCATATAGTTTAAAAAAAATTTTTAGAAAAAGGGAAAAAAACCCCTTTTGGATAAAAGAGATGTAAAGGAAAGGGAAAAAAAAAACTTTAAAAAAAAGTGTTTTCAAAAAACTAAAAACAGGGGGGGCTGAAGAAACACAAAAAAGCTATAAGGAAAAAAATAAAATAAAGTTTAAAAAAAAAGATTAAGGGAGCAAAGCTGGAGGGCAGAAAAAACGTATTTTCCCTAGAGAGGGAAACACTAACCCCAAATCTTTTTTTTAAATTTTAAAAAATAGTTTAAAAAAAATAAAAAAAAAAAATGTTGGCCTTTAAAAAAATACTGAGGGGGAGACTGTTGGGGGGGACGAGAAAAAAAAAAACCAGTTTCTTCTCCCCCTGTATTTACCAAAGGGGGATGACCCTTTCCTTTTTGAAACAAAGGGAGGAGGTAAATTCCAATTAAATGGTTTTTGTCTTAAACCCCGGGGAAAAAGTGCAGCTCCGCCATTGGAAGTTAAAATAGAACATCCACAGGGGGCCCCGATGGTTACACCCGCGTGTTCTAAAGGGGGTTAAGTTAAAGTGATAGATAGGCCCCCATTTTAATTTTTTAGGGGGCTGTATAATAAGGGTTTTGTCCCAAAGGATTGGGCATAGCAAAAATGGTGGCCCAAAAATTCCAAAAAGGGGGTCAAAAAAATGATCCCGGAAACTTTAGGCCGGTAAAATTTAACCTCTGTTGGGGTTAAAAAGTTTAAAGGTTTTTCTAAGCCATGTATTTCCCGGATTATTCATGAAAATAAATGTGTAAAAGCCCTTCCGCAAGGGTTTTTGAAGGGTCGGGCCTTCCAAATAAAACTCATCAGTTCTATGAGGAAGTTAGTTTCAGACTGGTTTGGGGGGAGGCACTGATGTTTTACTTAAAAAAGGGTTTTTAAGTTAAAAAGAGAATGTTGGACTGGGCCCAAAATGTGGCAAAAATGGGTAAGCAACTGGCTCACTGATAGAAAACCAAAAAGGGTAATAATTTAAAAGGGGACATACACAGACTGGATCCCTGTTTTGTGGGTAACCCCCAGGGTCAAATTTGGGCCCTATCCCCTTGAATATTTTTTAAAAGATCTTACACAGGGATTGCACGTAAATATCATTTTTTGCAGATTATACTAAGCCTGTAAAAATAATAAACACAATAGAGGATTAAAAGTGTTTTTTTACAAAGGGGATCTGGATAAGTTGGAGGCCTGGGCAGGGAAGTGCCCCGGATGGGTTTTAAAAATGATTAAAAAGAAAAGGGTTTTGCACATGGGGGGGAAAAAACCATTACAGGATTTCATGGTTTAAAAGGAAAAAAAAACTGGGTAAAAAATGACATGGAAAGGGCCCTTTGGGAATTCCCGGTGGACAGTAAACTAAACTGTAGCCCGCTTGTGTCAGGCAGCAGCAGCCAAGGCTAATAGGATCTTTGGGTTTTATTAAAAGGGGCAAAAGAGGACAAAGGGTGAGAAAAATTATTTCCCCCTTTACCCAAAAATTTACTGGTTAGATCAACTTTGGGAAAATTGTGTTTCAGTTTTGGGAAACCCGTGCACAGGAAAGACATTGTAGAGCTTTAACGGTACAAAGGGGGCAACAAAAATAATAAAAAGGGCTGGGGGGAGATGCAATACCAGAAAGATTAGCGAGATTAGGGTTATTTAGTTAAGAGAAAAGACGGCTTCGGGGGGACATAATAAATATGTTTAACTATATTAAAGGGCCAATATAGAGATCTCGATAAAAATTTATTTATACCCAGGACTGTATCTAGAACAAGGGGGCATCATCTACGACATGAGGAAAGAAAGTTTCTACATAAACATAGAAAGGGATTCTTTGCGTTAGAGGCAGTGGGGACTGTGGAACTCTCTCCCAGGAAATTGTATGGTGAATTCACTAACAGTTCAAGAAGGGCTTGGATGCATTTCGGGAGTGTGATAATATACAGTTATAGTGACTAGGATTTGGAGAAGGGTCTGGATACATTTCTAGATTTAGTATAAACAATTTTAGTGACCAGGATTCTGGAGAAGGGTCTGGATACATTTCTAGATGTAATATAACAAGTTATAGTGACCGGGATTCTGGAGAAGGGTCTGGATACATTTCTAGATGTAATATAACAAGTTATAGGGACTAGGATTCTGGAGAGGGGACATTGATCCAGGGATTTATTCTGATTGCCAGATTGGAGTCAGGAAGGAATTCTTTCCCTAACATGAGGACAATTGGCTTCTACCTCATGGGGGTTTTTGCCTTATTCTGGATCAACACTTTAACACTTTAGCAACACTTTAACACTTTAGCAAAATGGGCTGAACTGGATGGACGTATGTCTTTTTTTCGGCCTGGACAAACTATGTAACTATGAACACCCCAATAAAAATCAATGAATGAAGTAACATTTTGTACCAAAAATAAACGACTGTGCGTTATTGGCAACTCTGGGATGAGAAATTAAATCTTCCTTGGAGCAGATTGGTTCTTGTTAGTGATGAGCGAACAGAAAAATGTTCGAGTCGAACCTCGAACATTATGGTGTTCTGTTCGAGGTTCGACTCGAACTCGAACCCCATTAAAGTCAATGGGAGAAGATGTTCGGGTTAATTTTTATACCCATACAGATGAGGAGAAGCTGTAATTACCATCCAGAACAGTAAACCGGATAGGTGGAACAACTGAGTGAAGAAAATTTGGCTCTAAGAATGACGGAAAAGAATTGAGAGGCTAAAATACTTCATTCCTTTCAATGGCTAACTGAAAAGATGAGGACAACTTGCAAGCAAGGGCGTAGCTATAGGAGCTGCAGTGGACTAGATTAGATGGCAGTACCACTGGTGGCAGTGAGAACATGCCAATGGGGAACATGGAGGTTCCGGTTCGACAAGATTAGGTAATGGAGAACAGATTAGGCAATGGGAAAAATGAACTTTTCTCCACTCACAATAATTTTCCCCAACCATCCACTATTTTAAATATATTTCTTTCTATAGGAGAATTGGAGACGGTGTGTTATAAAATGATTTCACCCCCAATACACAAAAATTTTACTTTTGGGCACTGAGTATGATTATATGAGTATTTTAATACACACCAATATCTTGCTTTCCTTAGAGGCAGCTGATTAACACTGCATGCTGTTCTGTAGGCTATGATCTACCAGAACGCCCAGATCTTTCTCAACAAGCAATTCTCCCAGGTTTTCCTAGGACATGTGATGCATGCAGATTATTGGTACCCAGATGAAGAACCTCATATTTAACCACATTGAACCTCATTTGATAAGTGGATGCCCAAACACTCAGTTTGTCCAGGTCTGCTTGCAATTTATGAGCCTCTTCCATAGAATGCACTACACTACATAGCTTGTTACTCCAAAAATTTTCCAATATTCCAGGAATTATAACAAATACTACTATCCCACCAAAAATAATTCCTAATAAAACATAACTTTTATTAAAACTATTCCTAAAAAAATAAAAAAAATATACAATACCTAAAGCACACTATTATCCCTATTAATGTCACCTTCCTACCACTCAGGAGTGATTGTCCTTAGCGGAGACCCTGCCCTGAAAAGGGCGACCCCGCAAAACTGTTGATAATCTCCTTAATAGTCCCTTAAAGAGACAAGTACATAATATTGATCCCTGCCTCCACAAATATAGATATATGCATAGTATACTGTATTATATTACTCCAATGTACACATATACTATATAAACCTATACACCGGTATAAGCATGTATACTACTCAGGGCCGTATTTGCCACTAGGCACCCGAGATCAGCGGCGCCGGCGTCTGCCCTTACATTGGTGGCAGCGGCTACTGAGAAAGGAGCAGCTCCGCTCTGCTCTCTCTCTCTCTGCCCCACCCACTATCCTCCCCTGCATAGGACGGCAGGAGGAGTTGAAGACTTGTAGTACCTGCACTTCAGGACACAGGTAAGTGAGTGGGGGGGGGGGCTGAGAGATGTGCTGGGGGGCTGAGAGATGTGCGAGGGGGCTGAGAGATGTACTGGGGGGGGGCTGAGAGATGTACTGGGGGGGCTGAGAGATGTACTGGGGGGGGCGGAGAGATGTACTGGGGGGGGCTGAGAGATGTACTGGGGGGGGCTGAGAGATGTACTGGGGGGGCTGAGAGATGTACTGGGGGGAGGCTGAGAGATTTACTGGGGGCTGAGAGATGTACTGGGGGGGGGCTGAGAGATGTACTGGGGGGCTGAGACATGTGCTGGGGGGCTGAGAGATGTACTGGGGGGGCTGAGAGATGTACTGGGGGGGCTGAGAGATGTACTGGGGGGGCTGAGACATGTGCTGGGGGGATGAGACATGTGCTGGGGGGCTGAGAGATGTACTGGTGGGCTGACAGTTTTACTGGGGGGGCTGAGACATGTGCTGGGGGGCTGAGACGTGCTGGGGGCTGAGAGATGTACTGGGGGGGCTGAGATGTGCTGGGGGACTGAGAGATGTGCTGGGGGGCTGAGAGATGTACTGGGGGCTGAGAGATGTACTGGGGGGCTGTGTGCTCGGGGGCTGAGAGATGTACTTGGGGAATTGGGAGATGTACTGGGGGGCTGAGATGTGCTGGGGGGCTGAGAGATGTACTTAGGGGGCTGAGAGATGTACTGGGGGGGTGAGAGATGTACTGGGGGGATGAGACATGTGCTGGGGGGCTGAGACGTGCTGGGGGGGATGAGACAAGTGCTGGGGGGGCTGAGACTTCCAGGGGGGGAGGCTGATAGATGTTCTGGGGGGGATGAGACGTGCTGGGTGGCTGAGAGATGTACTGGGGGGGCTGAGACATGTACTGGGGGGCTGAGAAATGTGCTGGAGGGCTGAGAGATGTACTAGGGGGGCTGAAATATGTGCTAGGGGCTGAGAGATGTACTGGGGGGGCTGAGAGATGTACTGGGGGGGCTGAGAGATGTAGTGGGGAGGGGGGCTGAGAGAGGTACTGGGGGAGGGCTGAGAGACATGGGGTGCTGCTGGTGCCTGAGAGACGTGGGGTGCTGTGCGACGTGCTGGGGGTGAGAGACACGTGGGGTGCTGGAGGGTGTGAGACGTGCTGGGGGAGACGTGGTGGAGAGAGGGGGTGAGAGATGTCGGGTGCTGGGGGGAGGGGTGAGACACGTGGGGTGTTGGGAGGGGTGAGAGATGGGGGTTGTTAGGAATCCTATCCTGTGTTATCTTACCTGCTGGCATTGGGTATCTAAGCCTATCCTGTGTTATCCTACCTGCTGGCGTTGGGTATCTAAGCCTATCCTGTGTTATCCTACCTTCTAGCTTTGAGTATCTAAGCATATCCTGTGTTCTCCTACCTGCTGGCTTTCAGTATCTAAGCCTATCCTGTGTTATCCTACCTGCTTTTCCTGGTGTCTTGCGGCATATAGTGATGTGCTGTACTGTAGAAGCATGTGCTGGCCAGCGTGTACTTCTATAACGGTGTGTGCCGACTCCCATAGACTTTTACATGTCACTTTTTTTCCGGCGCGCAGTACACATTGGGAAAACCAACAGGTAATCATAGCTTTCAGTGAGAGCTATGAATTACTGTATTTGCGGGTCGTACTACGGGTGCATTGTACTAAGGGTGTCTACCACTACAGGCAGTCCCCGGGTTACATACGGGTTAGGGACTGTGGGTTCGTTCTTAAGTTGAATTTGTATGTAAGTCGGAACGGGTATATTTATTACATGTGTGGTGTGGAATGCTGGCACTTGTAGTCCACTACTACAACTGAAAGTATGCCATACCACACATGTATGAATTGTATGGGTGCTAATTAGTACATGGGTTTATCATATGCTGATGTGGCATGCTGGTACTTGTAGTTCCACAACTACAAGTACCAGAATGGCACACATGGGTGCGAATGGTGCAATGAGAAGCGGGGGGAAACTTGGGTAGCCCTCCAAAAATATTGACACAATTTTGAGTTCACATCTGCAAGCAAGTGGAAAAGCTTTCTAGACTGCCCCTTGGAGCTCTGCAAAATGTGTAATGTCAGTGACAGCCTTCACCAATGCTAAGTGCCCCTCCAGGCAGCAGCACTTATCTGAGCTTTAAATCTGCGACAGTCATTTCTTAGCAGGCTTTCTGAGGTGCCGTAGTTTTTGGACGCTGATTAGCTGCACAGGCATTCCCATAGTGCATTGTGGGAACTGAGCCCCGCTTGCCCCCACTTACTTTGTTGACTAAAGGTAAAAAGCGAGAAACGTTCCCTAAAACTCTGTGCAAATTCGCCAATCAGCGTCCGGGGTAGATAGTACCCCCCTCGGGAATGCTATAAATGACGCCGGGTGAAAAAGGGACACAGCCTGATTTTAACACCAGTTAAAACCCTTTTTATCATTGGGGGTGGATTTGGTGATATGGTGTGACAGGGGTTTCAGTGGTGACCCCACTTCCCGGGGTTCCCATGGTATGGGGGCGGACCATTGTGGACGTCAAACCCAGTCACGCCCCCTAAGTGCCCGTTTGTAAATAGGGAGCAGTCGTAAGTTGGAGCGGCGTAATTTGGGACTCACTGATTTGGGTACGTATGGAGGTAAAATACAGTCTTGGGGAGCCTATGTAACTGTTTCTACCACTATATGGTCACTGTATGGGGTATATACGTTGCAGAGCCCTTTTAAACTGGTGTCTACCACTATATGGGGAAATGTATGGAGGTCTATACAATTGCAGAGCCTGTGTATATGGGCCCCCACTATATAGTCACTGTATGGGGTTATACAGTCTGCAGAGCCTGTGTTTCACTGGGGCCTACCACTATATGGTCAAAGGAAAGGAGGTAATTTTCAGTCGCGAGCCTTTTAAGGGGTTACCACATATTTACTGTAGGCGGTAAAAACAGTTGCAGAGCCTGTGTGCACTGGTCCCACCCTTTATTCACTGTATGGAGGAAAAATTATAATTGCGAGCCTGGTACACTGTGTCTACCCTAAGGTATTGATGATGGAAAATTGGCAAAATTAAATTAGCTTTCTTTGACCGTTACATGTTTTAGGGGGCGTGGCTTTTGAAAAGGGGTGGCAAAATTGTGAAAGGGGGTGGAAAGAAAAATTTGTTGGGGGGTGTATTGGGTTTATGCCTAGGCGCATGCCCTATAAAAAACCCCTAAATATCTCCCCATGAAAAAGATGCTATAACAAAAAATAAATGCTTTTGTGTAATTAATTTTTTTACCACCCCCCAAACGCGTTTTATTCCATTCGGACCATTATGGGGTCCAAGAAAAAACTTTTATCTTGTAGCGTTTCCCAAAAAAAATTTTAAATTTTAACAAAAGCATCTGTGGTTTTAAAAACTATCCCCGGGAAAAGGGCTCCCTGTAGAAAAATCCACAAAAACACATTATAACAAAAAACTAATCTCACCCAAAAATTATTTGGGTATGTACCCTACTGGGAAAGGGGACAGGTAAGGGGTTCCCATCAAGTCGGTCCGACCCCAGTTCATTGGGTGATTTTATCCCCAACTCATTTTCTCCCCGAGGGGGAGGGATTTATTCTCCATAAAACCCTTTCCCCCTTTTTTTTCCCCCCTACAGTGAGCGCCCATCACTACATACCCGACTAGGGTTCTTTCAAAGGGCGAAGTATCCCACGCTGAATTTATGACATTCAGTCACCTCACCCCCAAAGTCCGCCCACACATGTCTTGGTGTCACTGCAAAAATAGAAAAAAGTGGGTATTAATCCCCCTCCACATCTTTTTTGAAACATTAATAAAAGGTGATATGGACCTGGGGCACACCATTTATAACCGGGGGGCCCTCAGAGAGGATCGTTTTCCCAAAACCCCTCTTAAGTACAAATTGATTTTAATCCAATTTCAAACTGTTATTTTTAACCCCAAAGGATTCTAATTTCCCCTAAACGCTTTTGAGGGACAGTGCAAACGCCTTTTGCAAAGTCTAAAAACAAAATCCACAGCCGCCCCCCGCTATCCCCTCTTCACTGCCTCTTAAAAAACGATCAGGGTTGGGCTGACAAAATTCTTCCTTAGAAACCATCTGGCAATCACTTATAAATTGTATTCTGCCCATTTTTTTTCCCGTATTTTATCCCTTTAAACCCCCCAAAAAT
>JAODAL010076222.1:0-13709 GCA_025379985.1 Phyllomedusa bahiana | reverse complement strand
AATAAAAGAGAACAGTCTCTGGGGACAAGTGGGGACCCCCAGAAATCGCTAAATAAAAATCAATTCTTCAGTAAGCAATCACCGCGGCAGCACCTTCCCGATGCACAGTGAGGGAGTGTGAGTCCCCCCGTCGGCCCGACTTATATAGTGCGGTGACGTCCAGAACCCCCCCCCGGTCTCTGTTGGTTTAAACCTCACTTCCATGCAGGCTTGCCCTTCCCTCCCAGAGTTTTTTCCCCCCATGTGGCACCATGTGCTCGCACCCATTTTCAATCAAAAGCACTTTCGTTCACCCAAGCCCCCCAAAGTTCGCTTCGTTCCAAACCCCAATTTTCCGAATTCAAACCCCAAATTCCCCTTTGCTAAATGATTCGCCCATCTCTAATTTTAGTCAATGAAGCAAGATTTGAAACTTGTCTGAGGCTGCTTTTGAACTGTTTTTCAGCGCATAAAACTCTCTATAAAACGTCCCTCCAAAAAAAAAACGTGAAAAACATCCCCCTAAGGGAAAATCAGCTACAAATTTTTTAATATGAAGCTCCTTTTAAATGCCCAACAAGGAAAAGGATAGTGGAGTTTTTGTTTCTCAAACTTAAATGCTTCACACCTTACAAGTGAACATAAGGCTGAAGTGATGCAGTCAGAGGCAGAATACATGATGAAAGTTTATAGAAAAAAAGACATGGACTGCACAAACACATGCTGTATGTCCATCTGCTGCTACTAAGCAAAAAATATAAAAATGACCATCAAGTTCTTAGTAAACATTTTGAGTAAACCACCCAAGGCTAGCCCTGTTAGCCCCAGCATCACCTGATCATTACAGAAAAACTCACCTTACTGTGTCCTCTATCTGTAACCTTCACTCAACAAACGTAAACACATTGGGCGACATGTATGAACGGGCTTTACGCCTGTTTTCTGCCGTACACTGCACCTCCCAGCCCGAATCCCGCTGTCGGACCCAGCGTTCGCCCTTTCGGCTGGGTCCCCATGAAAGGGCGGGCAGAGGGGGGGCAGTGGGCGCGGTGGGGCGCGGGGGTTAGTCCGAGGCAGGGTACCATCGCGGCTCCCCAAAAATCGCGGCGCTCGGCAGCCCCCGACAAGCAGCCCAGGGGCACATGAAAGAATCCCCCCGGGGTCGAGGCGCGTTTTCCGCCATTTTTTCCGGCGGAATCTGCGCCTGATTTATGTCGCGGCCGGCGGCGCTCATACATATCATGTAAAGTCCGCTGTGCCTCGCCAGCGTATGAGGCGAAGTGCGGGACATGGGCGCTGTGCGCGCTGCGCCTATGCTTCGCCGCCGAGGAAGTGCACTCATACATCGGGTAAAAGTCCCGCCGCCCTCGCCAGTGTGTGGGGTGAGGGTGCCGGACTTAGGCGCCGTGCGGGACTGCGCCGAGAATCTGTTCCGATGCGAGACGGGCTGGGTGGCGAGAAATCATTCCACATGTTGTGTCGGAGTATGAAGCAAAAATCGCCTTTATACAGGCGTTCTACATTTTTTGGGTCTAAATGCTCCGGCAGAGGCGAAGTGAAGCAGGATCGGAACATGAGAGGAAGCGGATCGAAGATCGCGACAGAAGTCTCGGCGCTCCGCTCCGTGCAGCAGGAATGTGATTCCCGAAAAAATCGCCTTTATAAAGGCGAAAACAGTGTCAGAAAGGAGCTGAATGTACAAAATACACTTCTTAAAAAATAAAATCACTTTCCCAAACTCGAGAACGGCACAATTAAAGAAATATTAATCGGAAATTTGCGGAAATACAGTAATTCAAGTCCTGAAACCTATTCTCATTGGTCGGCATAAACCGGCCAATCAGAATAGAGCGACAAAGTCCAATCTAGCCTATGGAGAATTTTAGCCAATCAGAATAGGAGCGACAAAGCCCCATTCTAGCCTATGGAGGAGTTTTGGACCAATCAGAATCCAGGGCGGGACAGTTAAAAATACAGTAAAAAGGCTCAAAGAGCTGATTGGCTGAGCTAGCGGGGGCTCGCCTAGCTCGGCCAATCAGAATTGGAGCGACAAAGTCCCATTCAAGGCTATGGAGAAGTTTAGACCAATCAGAATACGAGCGACAAAGTCCCCTTCTAGCCTATGTGGATTTTTACAGCCATCAGAATCCAGGGCGGGATAATTCAAAATACGTAAAAATGCTGAAAAGAGCTGATTGGCTGAGCAGGCGGGGTCTCGGCTAGCTCAGCCAATCAGAGCGAGCTACATCCCCATTATACTCTATGGAGAGATGAGCGCACTCAATCTCGGCGCTCACGCCGCGCGGCATGAAGTTTTAAAATCAACAAATTATTTTTAACATGTAAAACATTCTCAGATAAAGACCAGAACACTTCTTGAAAAATAAACAGTTAAAAAACCCGAACAAACCGTTCGTCGCCGAGACCGGCGCTACATAGGAATTGCCATAGAGAGAATTGCCGGGAAAGACAGTAATTCAAATTGTAAAGCTATTCTCATTGGTCGCCATAAACCAGCCAATCAGAATAGGAGCGCCCAATGTCCCTTTAAATATCCTATGGGGGAAAATTTGGGCCAATCAAAAATAGGAGCGACAGTGGCCCATTCTATCCTATGGAGAAAAATGGACCAACATATTAAAAAGGCGGACAGTTCAAAATAACAGTAAAAAGGCAGAAAAAGCTGTTTGGGTTGAAGCAGCGGGGGCTCGTCCAGCTTAGCCAATCAGAGCGCGAGCTGCTTTCTCATAGAGTTCTATGGGGGACTCGAAATTTCAAAAGAGGCGCCGTAATTTGGACCAATGGGAGAGCTAGCGACGCTCCCTATGGGTTTTCAAAATGCAATCTGGTATAAAAGTGTACATGGCTAAAATCAAATATAAACACTAACAGAAGTTGTGCCGATGTGTATATAAAAGGAATACTAAAATGTGGCTAACGAAAAAAAAAAAAAGCCCATAAAATCATGTTTATTTCTTTATTTTCGTTAGCCAAGGATCAATAGTATGGGTGCAGCGAAAATAAAGAAATAAGCATGATTTTCTGGATTTCAAATCTTTATTTCGTTAGCCACCTGCCGGAGGATTTAGACCAAAAAAAACCTGGTCTGCCTGTCGGAGCTGCCAAGCGCCGCGATTTGGCAAGCCGCGATGGTACATGCCTCGGACTATACGAGCGCGCCGCGTCCCGCCCTGGAACGCCTACACCGCGCCCCACCGTGCCCACTGCCCGCCCACTGCCCGCCCCTTCATGCGGACCGCAGTCGAAAGTGGCGAACGCTGGGTCCGACTGCGGTATTCGGGCTGGGCGGCGCAGTCTACGCCAGAAAACAGGCGTAAAGCCCTTAAATCCATGTCCCCCCTTTTTTTTTTTGGACAAAATCCTCCGGCGGCGGCGAAGTGAAGCAGGATCCGAACATGCGAGGAAGCGGATCGAAGATCACGACAGAAGTCTCGGCGCTCCGCTCTGACAGCAACTTGGTCGAAATGCTCCGGCGGAGGCGAAGTGAAGCAAGAACGGAAAAACGAGGAAGCAGATCGAAGATCGCGACAGAAATCGGGAAACGCTCCGCCCCGGGCAGCAGGAGTATGAATAGGAAAAAAATCGCCTTTAAAAAGGCGGAAAACAGTGTCAGAAGAGAGCTGCACGTAAAAGATACACTAATAAAAAAAAAACATCACTTTTCCAAACTCTAGAACGGCGCAATATCAACAAATAAGAATTGCAAATTGCCGGGAAAGACAGTAATTCAAAATCTGAAACCTATTCTCATTGGTCGGCAAAAAACCGGCCAATCAGAACGGAGCGACAGTGAACCATTAAAAGCTATGGGGAAAAATTGACCAATCAAAATCCCCGGCGGGATAATTCAAATACAGTAAAATGCTGAAAGAGCTGATTGGGCTGAGCTAGCGGGTCCTGCTAGCTCAGCCAATAAAGAATGGGAAACGACAAAGTCCCATTCTAGCCAAAGGGAGAAGTGTAGACCAATCAGATCCAGGGCGGGATAATTCAAAATACAGTAAAAATCTAAAAAGAGCTGATTGGCTGAGAAAACGGGGGCTTGGCTATCTCAGTCAATCAGAATAGGAGCGACAAAGTCCCTTTCTTAGGCTATGGAGAAGTTTAGACCAATCAGAATTCGAGCAACAAAGTCCCATTCAGCCTATGGGGAAGTTTACACCATCAAATCCAGGGCGGGAAATTTCAAAATACAGTAAAAATGCTGAAAAAAAGCGATTGGCTGAGCTACGGTCTCGGCTAGCTCAGCCAATCAGAGCGCGAGCTACTTCTCCCATTATACTCTATGGAGAGATGAGCGCACTCAAATCTCGGCGCTCAGCGCCCGCGCGCATGAAGTTTTAAAATCAACAAATTTTTTTTATACAGTGTAAAACATTCTCAGATAAAAGACCAGAACACTTCTTGAAAAATAAAGCAGTTTAAAAAACCGAACAACGCGTTCATCGCCGAGACCGGCGTTTACATAGGGAATTGCCATAGAGAGAATTGCCAGAAAGACAGTAATTAAAATTTTGTAAAGCTATTCTCTTTGGGTCGCCATAAACCAGCCAAACCCAGAATAGGAGCAACAATGTCCCATTATATCCAATGGAGGAAAGAATTGACCCAATCAGAATAGGAGCGACAGTGGCCCATTCTATCCTATGGAGAAAAATGGACCAATCATATTAAAAGGCGGGACAGTTCAAAATACAGTAAAAAGGCAGAAAAGAGATGATGGTTGAGGCAGTGGGGCTCGTCCAGCTTAGCCAATCAAGGCACGAGCTGTTTTCCTCAAAAGAGTTCTATGGGGACTCGAAATTTAAAAGGGGCGCCGTAATTTGGACCAATGGGAGAGCGAGCGACGCTCCTATGGTTTTCAAATGCAATCGTAAAAAAGTGTACATGGCTGAAATCAATTATAACACTACAGAAGTTGTGCCGATGTGTAAATAAAAGGAATACAAATATGTGGCAAAACAAATAAAGATTTTGAAATCCAAAAATCATGTTATTTCTTTTTTTTCGCTCACCCATACTATTGACCTTGGCTAACGAAAATAAAGAAATAAACATGATTTTATGGTCTTTTTTTTTTTTTTTAGTTAGCCACATATTAGTAAATTTCCCTTTTTTATACACATCGGGACAACTTCTGTATTTTTATAATTTGATTTCAGCCATGTACACTTTTATACCAGATTGCATTAGAAAACCCATAGGAGCGCGCTCGCTCTCCCAAATTTGGGCCAAAATTTCGGCCCTCTTTTAAATTTCGATCCCATAATAACTCTATGAAAAGCAGCTCGCGCTCTGATTGGCTAGCTGGACGGCCCCCCCCCTGCTTCAACCAATCAGCTCGTTTCTGCCTTTTTAACTGTATTTTGAACTGCCCGCCTTTGAATATGATTGGTCCATTTTTCTCCATAGGATAGAAATGGGGCCCCTGTCCCCTCCTATTCTGATTGGTCATTCTCCTCCATAGGATATAATGGGACATTGTCGCTCCTATTTTGATTGGCTGGTTTATGGCGACCAATGAGAATAGCTTACAAATTTGAATTACTGTCTTTCCCGGCAATTCTCTCTATGGCAATTCCCTAAAGTAGCGCCGGTCTCGGCGACGAACGCGTTTGGGCGGGTTTTTAACTGCTTTATTTCAAGAAGTGTTCTGATCTTTATCTGAGAATGTTTTACACTGTATAAAATAATTGTTGATTAATACTTCATGCCGCGCGGCGCTGAGCGCCGGATTTGAGTGCACTCATCTCTCCATAGAGTATAATGGGAATAGCTTTGCGCTCTGATTGGCTGAGCTAGCCGAGACCCCGCTAGCTCAGCCAATCAGCTCTTTTCAGCATTTTTACTGTATTTTGAAATTATCCCGCCCTGGATTCTGATTGGTGAAACTTCCCCAAAGGGTAGAATGGGACTTTGTCGCTCGTATTCTGATTGGGCTAAACTTCTCCATAGCTTGAATGGGACTTTGTCGCTCCTATTCTGATTGGCCCGGTTTATGCGACCAATGACAATAGGTTTCAGGATTTGAATTACTGTAATTTTCCCCGGCAATTTCCAAAATCATATTTCTTGATATTGTGCCGTTCAGAGTTTGGGAAAGTGATTTTATTTTTTAAGAAGTGTATTTTGTAACATCCAGCTCCTTTCTGACACTGTTTTCCGCCTTTATAAAGGCGAATTTTTTCGGGGAAACACACTCCTGCTGCACGGAGCGGAGCGCCGAGACTTCTTGTCCGCGATCTTCGATCTGCTTCCTCGCATTCCGATCCTGCTTCACTTCGCCTCTGCCGGAGCATTTAGACCCAAAAAATGTAGAACGCCTTTATAAAGGCGATTTTTGCTTCATACTCCGCACCAACATGTGGAATGATTTCTCGCACGCTCCAGCCTGTCTCGCATCGGAACAGATTTCTCGGGGCAGTCCGCACGGCCCTAAGTCCCCGCACGGCAACCCCAACACACTGGCGAGGCGCGGCGGACTTTAAACCCCCATGTATGATGCACTTCCTCGGACGGCGAAGCATAGGCCGCAGCGCCGCACAGCGCCCATGTCCCCGCACTTCGCCCCCATAAAGCTGGCGAGGCGCGGCGGGCGTTACAAGATATTTATTAGCGCCGCCCGGCCGCCCCATAAATCAGGCGAAGATTATTCCAGGAAAAATGCGGAAAACGGCGCCTCGACCCGGCGGGATTCATACATGTGGCCCATTGACTTTCATTTTCCTATGATATTGTCATTTTTGCAGCCATAAGTCATCATTATAATGCTTATACTCGTGTGCTATGTGAATATGATTTATTATAATAACCCAATACTATAGTTAGCAAAGTTACTCTATAAAATACAGATTTCAAGGATTCATTTTTAACCCTAACACAGGAGGGGTTCTGAGGAGGTGCATAGTTTGGGAGCCACATAGAATATCCTATGGGTATAACTATAGCCATAGCAGCTCCTGTGTAATCCAGATATTGAGAAGGTCCACTCTGGTGCTAGAACATTTATAAGGAATACATTTTGGTGACCTTATGCTATCTAGCACTGCTGTATAGGTTTTATACTATTATTCATACTTTTTAATTATTGCTAGGAAATAAGTGAGCTCTAGTGTTTAGCTCCAAACTGAGCATTTAAAACTTAATGCATAAAAAAGAGATACATAATCTAAATATACAGCATCCATGCTGATGCGTTTTCAGACAAATTTCTTCTTCAACGTTATGAATAATTATTTCATAGCTTAGAATAAGGACTTAGGGCGACATCCATTAATTTGCGTGTGCCATTTTTGTAACTTGCTGCTGACATACCAGTTCTAAATAGATATATAGGAGTGTATAATACACCAGTATGAATGAAAGTGGTATGCACTAAACTTCGTATTGCAATTGTGTAGTCAGGTGCACATTGCGCCAAGTTTGTCCGTATGCCTGCTCATACATCTATAGAACTGGCAATATATGCCATAAAAATGGCGGAGGTGAATCCATAGATTTTGCCCTTAGTCTGCAACACATCAGTGTGGACACTGTGTATTCAGATGATGTATTTCATTTTTATGCACTGATATTAAAGGTCAAGTTTGATTGCTGGGCCTGGATTTCAATGCTAGAGCTCACTTTTTTTTTCCTGCTGGGCTTTCAACAACTCCAGTCATCTGAGAAACAATATCTCTATGTGGATCAATATCTCTATGTGGGTGAGCTGACCTTGGAGTTTTTTTCCTTTTAATTGATGTTACTTATGGGGTTTTAGTTTGCTGTCAATAGGTGGTAGGGGCACCGTTCATTTTGCTATGGGGCCCTTTGAATTCTAGTTACACTTCTGAAGGATGGGTTTTAGACATGTCTATTATCTCCTTCATTCTTTATCAGCAGCTGCTACACTCTTCCTCCGGGTCTCTGGCCGTAGACAAGGCCGTTCTTGGCTCATCTTGTGTGGCGTCTATACTCACCGGGCCCGGCCTGCTTCCTTCCGGTAGTGCGCACGTCTCTGCTTTCTCCAGACGCACTTTCCTCTGCTGGACACTAAGGGCGTGCACGCAGCGGTCTTCTGAATTTAAAGGGCCAGTGCGCAACAGTTATTCTTACCCTAACAATGATCTTTGGGCAGGGGCTTTTTAGGGATTCCTCTTCCTGCCGCCCGCACCAGTTGGTGTCCGTTTCCTAGTGATGTTCCTTATGCGTTCCTTAGTGAACCTTCTCTATCTTACTATATGCATTATTTTCCTACTCTAGCCTGTCTGACCATCGTCCCCTGGTGTGTTTCCTGCTTGTGCCTGCCTATCTGTCTGTCCGTCTTGCTACTCTGCGTTCGAGTCTGCTCCAGTGTCTCCAACTTTGGTTGTCACCACTAGGTGCAAACTGGGGGTTCCCTGCAGCAAAGCCCTTACTGCTTTGTGGAGGACACCGGTGAAGACAAAGGGCCCCTTACACTCTCCCGTCCCCCTGAAAGAGGCTTTGCCAACTTTACATGGTGACCAATGGATCCACCGTCCTCTCATCTGAGTTGCATGACAATACAGCAGGCCCATAAATCCTGCTGAACCTCCGCTGCCAGACACAAAGAGTCTTGTGGCAGAAATGACGTTCCAGGGTGATCGTCAAGAACAGCTGGTCATGATGCTACAGAACCTAGCGTCTCAACTCCCTGAGGCTCTGTCTGCTCCGGTTTCTGTACCAGCCCCTGTTTTGGTTCCTGTCCCTGTTCCTGCCATGCCAAGCAGCTCCTCTCTGCACCTGCCGCTGCCCACTCACTACAGTGGTGACCCCAGAGTCTGCCAAGGATTCCTGAATCAGTGCATGATTCACTTTGAGGTCCTGGCCCACCAATTCGCTACGGATTAGGCCAAAGTGGCCTTCATCGTCACTCTGCTATACGGTGAAGTGCTGGTCTGAGTTACTCTCCTGTAGGAACGAGGGGATCCAGTGACCACTAACTTGTCACACTTCCTAGCTGCCTTCCATGGGGTATTTGAGGAACCGAAATGTGCCTCCTTGCTTATCCAGCTCCAGTATGCTCTACAGTTCAGGCCACAGTCGTTCGAACTATCATGGAACAACAAGGCTTTGGTTACAACCTTCTGGGAGGGGTTGGCCGGCTGCAAAAAGACAAACTAGCAGGGCATGACCTGCCCACCAGGTCTAGATGACCTCATCACCCTGGCCACTTGCATCGAAGTTTGCTTTGCGGAGCATCAACGGGAGGTTCGTCGACAGCATGAAGCCTCTTGACCCCGCAGAGTTCTGCGCCAGGCATCCATATTTCATCGACCTCTTCAACCCCTCTCTGTAGCGCCACAGGAAGAGCCCATGTAGGTTGACAGAGCCCATCTATCCGAGGAAGAGAAAACCCACAGAAGGAATATGGGCCTGTGCCTCTACTGTGGAGCCTCCGCACATCTACTGAAAGACTGCTGATCCGTCTGGGAAACTCTAGGGCCTACATTTTGTGGGAGAGGCAAACCTGGGGAGGAATCCACCTGTCCATCTGGCTTGAGTCTTCAGGTGGCTGCCTTCTGGTATGGCAGGTAACTTCATCCATCTCGCTCTGGTCTCCAAATTCCATCTGCCGGGGTTTTTTGGGCTCAGCCCTCTCCATCTCTTCGGTGAATGGGCAGGTTCTCTCCTGTGCCAGCCGCTCACTTTGCGCATTGGGGTTCAGATTTAGTTTCTCGTACTTCCTTACTCATTAAGTATGCTCTTTCAGGATCTCCCCTGGTTACATATGCGCAGTCCAAAACCATGACGGGAATTCTGGTGAAGTCAATTTTGGGAAAAAAACCGGGGTGCCTTTTCGTCTTGCATCTCTTTTTTTAAAGGGCCCTTTTCTTTTTTGGGGGTGCCTCAATGCTTCGGCCAGCTGCTCCTGCGCTCCCTGAAATCCAAATGCACTACCAGGAGTTTGTGGACATCTTTTGCAACAAGCTACTATACCCCTGTTGCCCAAGGCGGGTGGATTCGGAGTCTTTTTGGTGCCCTTTTGGGGGAGTTGGAGCGTTAAAAAAAAGACGCCCCCCAAAATATAATAAATTGGGTTCCATTTAGTTCAATGGGGTGCCAAAAGAAAAGAGGAATTGGTTTGGGTAGTGCTATGCCCTATATTTCAGCCCTTTGATGGGGAGGGGTAATGGGGACAAGGAGCGGCAAGCATTCCCGGGGGGGAAAAGTTTCCCGCTCCCATACATACAGATTGACCAATTTAACCCCTTAAATGCCTTAACATCCATACGCCCCATTCGTTTGGAGGTTCCGCACCTGGACGTATGGTACGCCCCTAAGGTCGCGTGAACTCTAAAAGCAGAGTTCGCGCGATCGGGCCGGGGGGTATTTAAATATTAGTGCTTTTCCCGCATTTTGGCCCCCCGACCCCGGATCGCTGGGGGGGGGGGGGGTTAACCCCTTAAATTTATTGGACGATCGGGTCGCAATAATAAGGGAACGCAGAGGAATCGCCCCCTCCTGGTCCTGCGGCGGCACAGCGCACGGATCAGGGATCCGTGCAGCTCCTGCCCTCTGACAGACAGCACGGAGGGCACAGAAGCCTTTCGGGTTGTCTGTGACGTCACGATGCCCGGCCGTCCCCTGTGGGCATTTTTTTTCCCTGGTATCGTGACTGACATTACCATAGGAACCATGAAAGCAACAACTATGCACTGTTTCCCTTTATTGAATGAAAAATCAAGTCTCTCATTCAAATCCCCTAGGGGGGAAAAGTAAAATAAAAGGGGAAAAAGGGAAAAAAAAGTAAAAAAAAGTGAAAAACAAGTAAAACAAAACACGAAAAATAAAAAAAAAATCGTAAAAACCCCCTTTTTCCCCCCTTTCAAACGCCAATCCCCCCAAAAAAGATAAAAAAATAAATAAATACCCAATTTGGGTATCGCCGGTGGAAACCCCTGCCCTTAAATCGTCATGTTAAATTTAAACCTGTACAGTGAACGGCGAAAAAAAAAAAAAAAAAAAAACAATACAGAATTAAGATTGCATAAAAAAAATTTTTTTTTAAAACAAAAAAAACATTTTCTTTTTTTTAAAGGCTTCAACTAAAAAAACTATATAAAAGGGTATCGCCAAAAACGTAGCGACCCAAAGAGTAAAGCTAACTTATCAGGATATGCCGGTGACCCTTTTAAAAATAAAATAAAAAACACTTCTGGGATTGCAGTATTTTTTTTCACCCTGGCCCCCAAAAAAATGGATTTAAAACGATCAAAAAGCCTTGTCCCCCAAAAAAATGTACAAATAAAAACGTAAACTTTTTCGCAAAAAAAAATCCCTACACAGTCCAAGCCAGAAAAATTTAAAGTTATGGCTCTCAGACTTTTCGATCAAAAATTTATTTTTCCCGGTTTAATTTTAAAGTGTTTTTAATTTATAAAAGCAGTAAAAAAAAAAAATATACAAATTGGGTACGGTGGTAAGTATTTTTACCCCTGATAAAACTCCCTGTCATATATACCGTACAGTGCCACTAAAAAAATAAAAATAAAAACAACCCAAAATGCTGTTTTTGTTCAAAAAATCCATTTTAAAAATTAAAAAAAATGAAAAAAGATCATATAACCCCATAATGGGACCAAAAAACTTCAACTCACCCGCAAAAACAAGCCCCTACACAGGGCTGCACACAGCAAAATAAAAAAATTTGGCTGCAAATAGGAAACATAAAAACGCAATTCTTTGGTAAAAGTAATAAAACAGAAAAAACGATATAAAATCTATTTCATTGTAATTGTACCGCCCCCAAAAAAGTTACACATCATTTACAGCCGGCGAAAACTGTAAATTTAACTCAAAAAACAATGACGGAAAGGTTTTTCCCCTTTTTTGCCCAGTGTTAAAAAAAAAAAACTATGGAACACCCCCCATCCAAAAAGCCAGTACACCCCCCAGATAGATCCCCTGGGTGTTTTAATCCAAAAAAGGGGGGACTTCTGGAAGGTTTCGCCTGTTTCCCCATTTGGGGGCTTCCAAATGCACATGCCCCACCAAAAACTCGTTTTCCAAAACCAAATAGCGCTCCCCCCTTATACGCCCTGCCAGCGCCCAAACACAGTTTTACCCCACAGTAGGGGATTGCCGAACTTTGGGGAAAAAATTGCTTTAACAAAGTTTTAGGGTTCTTTTTTCCGGATGCCTTTATATATGAAAACATTTTTTAAATAAAATTGCAGATTATTGAAAAAAAAAATTTTTTTTTAAATTTTTTACCCTTAGCTAAAAAAAAATTTGTAATCCCTGTGGGGGCTAATACCAATGCACCCCGATATATTATTAAGGGTGTAGTTTCCCAAAATGCGGTCTATTTAGGGGTTTTTTATTTAAATTTTTTGCACCTAGGGGTCCCCAAACCTGAAATGGGCCTCAAAAAACGTATTGAAATGAACCCCGAGTATAGGGTGCTCCTCCTATTCGGGTTTTTTGGGTAGCCAAATAATGCCTAGGCCACATAGGGGGAACTCTAAAAACGGGGAAGACCTGGGGGAATTGATATTAAGTTTCATTTTCCTTTTTCACATTTTTCCGTATTCCCCTAATAATGGATAAAATTGAAAATCTGAAAAAAAGTAAATTTTTGAAATTTCCCCCCACTTTGCTTTTTTAAATTTCTGGAAATATCTGAAGGGTTAAACAAATTCCTAAAAAGTGTTGTAAATTTAGGGGTCTATTTTTTCAGGGCGTCACTTATGGGGGGATCTAACAGCAGGGGGCCCCAAAGCCACGTCAGAAGTGGGGTGGTCCCTAAAAAAATGTATTTGCAAATTTTCTTGAAAATGTGAGAAATTTTTACTAAATTTCTAAGCCCTCTACGTCGTAAAAAAAAAAAAAAGACATTTAAAAAATGATGCCAACCTATATGGACAATTTGGGAGATGCAGTTTAAACTATTTTGTGGGGGAATAATTATCTGTCTTCACGCAGAAATTTGCAACTTTCAAATCGAAATTTTTTCCAAAATTTTCAGAAATTTTTATATTTTTCACAAACAAACCAGGTTGTATGGTAAAAATTTTTTTACTAATTAAAGCACAAGTGTCACAAAAACAATCTCTGAAACACAAGGAAGGGGAAAGTGAAAAAATTTTTACATAAAATTGACACATGTCAGATTTTAAAAATAGGGCTGTGTCAGGAAGGGCAAAACAGGGTGGGCCTTAAAGGGGTTGAGCAAAATTTTTTTACTTGCTTTAAAAAAAATAGAAGAGTTTTAACCTTCATCAAACTACTGCGCCTGAGGGGAATTTTTTTATGCCTGAAATTGTTAGAAGTTGCCCCTGGGTTTCAGCTTTGCCCCCAACCCAAAATAAAGGGAAGAGGCCCTTTCACCCTGGAAAAAAATGAATTAGATTTGAGGTCGTCTATGAAGGGTCGATGGAGGCAAAAACTTTTATCAAAAAAAATTCAAAAAACCCCCCACAAATGTTACTCGAACATTTTGTTTAAAAAACGTTTTTTTTTTTCCAACATGCAGCGTTTTTTATATTTAAAATTTTTTAAAGTTTTTTGTGTTTTTTAAGTATATCCAATAAAATTTTTTTTACATCGATAAGCAAAAGGGTAACAACTTTTTTTAAATTTTGACTTTCAGGCTCCATATCTCACCTCCACTACAGCTTTCAACGTTAGACACCTCATTTATAGAACCATCTTGCTGTCCAACATAACTTTGACCTACAGCTATTTAGCATCTGCTTAGGTTTTTC
>JAODAL010076221.1:0-13709 GCA_025379985.1 Phyllomedusa bahiana | reverse complement strand
GGTATTGGCTCTCACTGCCCCTGAAAGAAATGACCTGCAGAAGAACAGCCACACAAGGGTAAAGGTGGTGCCTGAGCCAGACTGTGGAATTGGCTCTACACTGCCCTGTATGTGTGACCTGCAGAAGAACAGCCAGACCAGGGTAAAGGTGGTGCCTGAGCCAGACTTGTGGTATTGGCAATACACTGCACCTGTATGTATGACCTGCAGAAAAAACAGCCAGACCAGGGTAAAGGTGGTGCCTGAGCCAGACTTGTGGTATTGGCTCTACACTGCCCTGTATGTATGACCTGCAGAAGAACAGCCAGACCGGGGTAAAGGTGGTGCCTGAGCCAGACTTGTGGTATTGGCACTACACTGCCCTGTATGTATGACCTGCAGAAGAACAGCCAGACCAGGGTAAAGGTGGTGCCTGCTCGAGACTTGGTGTTTTGGCTCTACACTGCCCTGTATGTATGACCTGCAGAAGAACAGACCAGGGTAAAGGTGGTGCCTGAGCCAGACTTGTGGTATTGGCTCAACACTGCCCTGTATGTATGACCTGCAGAAGAACAGCCAGACCAGGGTAAAGGTGGTGCCTGAGCCAGACTTGTGGTATTGGCTCTACACTTCCTGTATGTATGACCTGCAGAAGAACAGACCAGGGTAAAGGTGGTGCCTGAGCCAGACCTGGTATTGGCTCTACACTGCCCTGGATGTATGACCTGCAGAGAAACAGCCAGACTAGGGTAAAGGTGGTGCCTGAGCCAGACTTGTGGTATTCTCTACACTTTCCTGTATGTATGATCTGCAGAAGAACAGACCAGGGTAAAGGTGGTGCCTGAGCCAGACTTGTGGTATTGGCTCTACACTGCCCTGTATGTATGATCTGCAGAAGAACAGACCAGGGTAAAGGTGGTGCCTGAGCCAGACTTGTGGTATTGGCACTACACTGCCCTGTATGTATGACCTGCAGAAGAACAGCCAGACCAGGGTAAATGTAGTGCCTGAGCCAGACATGTGGTAATGGCTCAACACAGCCCTGTCTGAAAGACATGCAGAAGACCAGCCAGACCAGGGTAAAGATGGTGCCTGAGCCAGACTTGTGGTATTGGCCCTACACTGCTCTGTATGTATGACCTGCAGAAGAACAGCCCGACCCGGGTAAAGGTGGTGCCTGACCCACACCTGGGGTTTTGGCTCTACTCTGTGCCTGTATGCATGACCTGCAGAAGAACAGCCAGACCAGGGTAAAGGTAGTGCCTGAGCCAGACGTGTGGTATTGGCTCTACACTGCCCTGTATAGTATGACCTGCAGAAGAACAGCCAGACCAGGGTAAAGGTGGTGCCTGAGCCAGACTTGTGGTATTGGCTCTATACTGCCCTGTATGTATGAC
Source organism: Phyllomedusa bahiana (assembly GCA_025379985.1). Classification (NCBI taxonomy): domain Eukaryota; kingdom Metazoa; phylum Chordata; class Amphibia; order Anura; family Hylidae; genus Phyllomedusa; species Phyllomedusa bahiana. The sequence continues at coordinate 12,333 of JAODAL010076221.1, read as the reverse complement.
CTGCAGAAGAACAGCCAGACCAGGGTAAAGGTGGTGCCTGAGCCAGACTTGTGTATTGGCTCTACACTGCCTTGTATATATGAACTGCCCTTAAGCTATTTAGAACTGGCCTGTCAGCACCAAAGTTCATACATGTTGCCCCTAGAGGTTCTCTATAACTCACATATCACTTATGTCCTTATTGAGCTCGTTTTGAAAACTCAAAGAGCCTTTCCCAAACTATTGTCATGATGTTGGGAGGATACAGGTGGATAAAAGGCCTTTATATGCAGCAGCGCAAGCAGCTATATTTTTTATTATTATCATTTATTTTAAAGCAACATTGATTCCAGGGCGCTGTACATTCGAGGGGGTTGCATACATTACATAAGTCAAACGAGTACAGTGATAAGGGATAATGACAATTGGCACGACAGAGGGAGAGAGGACCCTACCCGCGAGGGCTTACAATCTACAAGGAGAGGAAAGAGACAGAAGGTGAGGGGCAGACATGTTTGTGGAGGGTGTAGTGGCAGCAGGGTTATTGCAGGTTATAGGCAATCCTGAAGAGATGGGTTTTCAGGTGACTTTTGAAGCTGCTGATAGTGGAGCAGAGTCTGATGTGTTGGGGCAGTGAGTTCCAGAGTGTGGGGGAAGCACGAGAGAAGTCTTGGAGATGGTTGTGTGAGGAGCTGACACAGGGAGAGCAAAAAAGAACGTCCTGTGAAGAGCGGAGATTGTGTGAGGGGAGGTATGTAGATATTAAGGCAGAGATGTATGGGGGGGGGGGAGGTTATGGACAGCCTTGTAGGTCATGGTTAGTAACTTGAATTGAATTCACCGGGCAATGGGTAGCTTAAGGAGGGATTGGCAGAACAGAGAGGCAGAGGAGTACCGAAGAGAGAGGTGGAAAAGATGGACAGCGGAGTCCAGGACGTGTTGAAGGGTATCAAGAGTGCTGGACGGGAGGCCGCAGAAAAGGATGTAACAATAGACTAGACGGGAAATGACAAGGGCATGGACCAGCATTTTTATAGTATTGAAGTTAAGGAATGAGCGAATTCGAGAGATATTTTTCAGATGAAGGCGGTAGGCAGAGCTAAGGGCTTGGATGTGTGGTTTGAAAGACAGAGATGATTCAAACTTTATCCCAAGATGGCGGACTTGTGGCAACGTTGAGAGTGTAGAGCCATTGACTGTGATAGAGAGATCAGGTGGAGGGATGGAGGGGGACGGTGGGAAGATGATGAATTCAGTTTTCTCCACATCTAGTTTTAGGAAACGGGAATAGAAGAAAGATGATATGGACAATACACAGTTTGGGATCTGGAACAGCAGAGGGTTAACATCTGGACCGGAGATGTAAAATTGGGTGTCGTCCGCATACATGTGGTACTGAGGCTATGAGCAGACCAAGGCCACGAGTGTAGATAGAGAAGAGTAGAGGACTCAGGACTGACCCTTGAGGGACGGCAACAGACAGTGGGTGAGAGGAGGAGGTGGTGCAAGATTTTTCCTGGAAAAATGGGTCAAACCCTGGAATAACATTCTAAGTCCATTATCCCTTCTCCACCGGAGGCCACCATGGATTCTGGCATGTAGTATGCTTCAGGCATCCACCAAACTATGGTTCATTTTCCAGACTGCCAGATAGTGAACCATGATTCATCGCTCCAGGGAAGACATTTCCATTGTTTCAGCATCTAGTGGAGACGTTGCTTTACATCACATCAGCTGACACTTGGCATTGTGCACAGCTGCTTCACCTTGGAAACCTCTGAAGCTCTGAAAGCACAGTCCATGTGCAGATGTCACCTCCACAAGTATTTTGTAATGCAGTAGTGAGTGATGCCACAAAGGATAAAAGATTTTATGTGCTTGAGCATGCACTATTTGATTTTGCATAGTCTGCTGCTTTATAGTTAGCTGCTGCTACTTCTAGATGCTTCCATTTCACAACAATAGCACTGGGGCCTCAGTAATCAGAAATATCCTAAACTTTACCATCTTTATGAAGAAGGCATCCAGTGACTGATACAAATTCTATGAACGCTATGTTACAGATTCATTCCATACAGATCCATAATAACGTAATTTGCCTAAGGTCTAACTATGTTTCCCAGAGAACTGGGGCTTTATGACATGTCCAAAATAAGAGAAAACTTTGGTCCGGTCATTGGTCTTTTAGATGTAAGGTTCCGACTGTTTTCAATTAATGATTAGGCTTGGACTAACCCACCCAAGACCGGGGGAACCCCCGGTGGATTCCTGGGCTTGGTGGATCCCTGAGCATCTGGACCCCGTAGCATGGCAAACCTGGGACTGTTTCAGGGGAGAAAGGCAGGAAAAGAGAGGCAAGTGCAACTCCACTGGTGGCCCCAAGAAATAACTCCAATGGTGGACCCTATAAATCAACTCCACTGGTGGACTCTATAAATCAACTCCACTGGTGGAACCTATAAATCAACTCCACTGGCAGATCCCATGAACTAACTTCACTGTTAGATCCTATAAATCAACTCCACTGGTGACCCCAAGAAATAACTCCAATGGTGGAGCCAATAAATCAACTCCACTGGTGGAACCTATAAATCAACTCCACTGGCAGATCCCATGAATCAAGTGCACTGGTAGACCCTATAAATCAACTCCACTGGTGGATCCCATGAACTAACTCCACTGGTGGAACCTATAAATCAACTCCACTTGTGGAACCTATAAATCAACTCCACTGGCAGATCCCATGAATCATCTCCACTGGTAGACCCTATAAATCAACTCCACTGGTGACCCCAAGAAATAACTCCAATGGTGGAGGCAATAAATTGACTCCACTGGTAGACCCTATAAATAAACTACACTGGTGGAACCTATAAATCAACTACACTGGTGGAACCTATGAATCAACTCTACTGGTGGAACCTATGAATCAACTCCACTGGCAGATCCCATGAACAAACTCCACTGGTAGACCCTATAAATCAACTCCACTGGTGGATCCCATGAACTAACTCCACTGGTGGAACCTATAAATCAACTCCACTGGTGGAACCTATAAATCAACTACACTGGTGGAACCTATGAATCAACTCCACTGGTGGAACCTATGAATCAACTCCACTGGCAGATCCCATGAACTAACTCCACTGGTAGATCCTATAAATCAACTCCACTGGTGACCCCAAGAAATAACTCCACTGGCAGATCCCATGAATCAACTCCACTGGTAGACCCTATAAATCAACTCCACTGGTGGATCCCATGAACTAAATCCACTGGTGGATCCCATGAACTAACTCCACTGGTGGAACCTATAAATCAACTCCACTGGTGGAACCTATAAATAAACTCCACTGGCAGATCCCATGAATCATCTCCACTGGTAGACTCTATAAATCAACTCCACTGGTGGATTCCATGAATCAACTCTACTGGTAAGGGCCATGAATAAATTCCACTGGTGGACCGCAAGAATTAAGTCATGGTGAAAAAAACGGCCCCAGTCCGACATGTTAATACCATTGTGTTTTTTGGGAAAAGTTACCCCAACATAGGGTTCAAATTTCCCACGTTTTCATCACCCTGTAAAAGGTTCAACATGGAGGAAACATTTCTATTTAGCCTCTCAATTAGATTTGCTTCCTTTGCTAAATCAATTATTTTTAAATTTAAAAAACCACGAGTTAAAATGTTTAATCTGTAATTGAATGTTGTCTTCCAAGATATATCTTCACAAAAAATGCCTCTTACATCTTCTATCTGGTTACTACACTGCTTAATACTGTTCAGAATCTCTGCACTCACTGAAAAACCAGAATGACTATAAAACATCAAAGGCACTGAAGCTTCTTACTAAATGTCACTAAATCATTACCTCTCAACAGAGTGTGAAAAGGAGCAGTCATTTTCATGTATCACCTTAGTTTTAATGTCTACTGTCATAACACTGCCACCACCAGCTTTTGTTCTTCCAGCAGTGGTTGCAGCGTGTTTGTTCTTCCGCTGACATTCCAACGTCCATCTGTTCAAAGAAGCAGTCATTTTCATGTATCACCTTAGTTTTAATGTCTACTGTCCTAACACTGTAACCACCAGCTTGTGTTCTTCCAGCAGTGGTTGCAGCGTGCTTGTTCTCTCATGTTTTTCCGTTGACAGACCAACGTCCATCTGTTCAAAGAAGCAGAAAACGTGACTCATCTGAAAATACAAATTCTATACCAATCAGTGGAAGTCCAATTCCTATATTAATAAGCCAAGCCTTTTCTGCTGATGCAAACTGGTTAGCAGGGGTGCAGTCATGGGTGCCAATAGGGCAGTACGGGCAGTACTCCTGTCAGAGGGCCTAATCAAAAAGGGAACTATAGTAATGGGTGGGGGCCCCATTTGATTTGGCTGTATGGGGCCCTGAAACAGTTAATAGATGACTGACGGCAGCCTTGGGTGCAGTAACATCCATCTTTTCGGGGTCCCATACACAGTAGGTTTGCTGTTCTGTTAGACACACGTCTAGTCAACCACTGGTTCATTTCGGTGGTGAGCTGCTATACTGTAGCGTGTCGCTCCATCCTTGTACACCTCCATAGCCAACGTTCACCTCTCACATCGATGGCGCGTGGTGCTCCGCAGTTTTCACGTTGCTTATTCACACTGTCCGCTCAAGATACACTTTCACCACAGCAGCACACGAACTGTTCACAAAATACGCAGTTTCAAGCATAGGTATATGGCCAAAAAAGCCTGATAAATAGTCAAACAAGGGATGTGTGTAGAAGGCCTATTGCATATCTCATATACCCACCAAGCCAGTTTACCATATGTGATTTCCTTCATGAGCTACATGCTGCGGATATTGAAAGCACAAAGTGGTCATAATAATATGACTCAACTGTGTAAATACCACACAATAAATAATGTGAAATCAAAAATACATGAATGGGTGTCAAAAACTACATATGGTTAATATCATGATAGTAAACTGCAAGTCCATAAAGTTAAATACAGCAACAGGTGAACCATACCTGGGCACAATTGACAGAGACAAGAGATAATATGCACAGGGAGTGAAAGAGACAGAAGTAATTAAATGGGTTGTGCAGCAAAGAAAAGATATTCTTAAATGTTGCAGGAGGGGGTAAACATTTGTTTTTTAAAAAGTTATGCTTAAAGGGGTTTTGCCAAGAAGTGATTTCCTCACCTAACAGGCTGATACTCCCCTTTTGAGGTCTGAAAAAAGGGGCGTTGTGTTTCTGTGTTTAAAAATACAAGTACCTCCTCTGTGATGTCATCGCTCCACCTCCCATGCACGTTCCTGATACTCAGTCTCTGTATTTGAGCAAACATTGTTTTGTTAATCCACAGAGGAGAACTGTATTGTGCACAAGCTATACGGGTTTTATTTCTCCCTCTTATTTGCTCAGGAGAGAAGATAAGCCAGCAGGCAGCCTTCTTTCATTCCTTCACGAAGGGCAGCAGGGGGAGAGGGAGGGGGGGCTGAGTAGAGAGCAGGGAACGTCTGCATGTTTACTCAGATAATTACATTACAACCAGTGGATTATCTATACAAAAGACAAAGAATCTTTCTCCCCAGTCCCTCAAAGCTCATTCATGTTCCCTGCCATCAGATAAGAAGTACAAACAATGTAAGCGGCCAGGTCAGCTCCTGTTAGCTCCTGGTCGTGTCTAATGCAAACTGTCAGGAAACCAAGGGCATGTAAGGAAGGCTGTAGCTCTCACAGGCTTCACTTTTTTTTATGACATATATTTAGAAAAGTGATTAAATACCCATTTTGGAGGATCCCACGTCAACATTAGATCGTGGCAAAACCCCTTTAACCGCCCTCCATCCGTCTGCTCTGGAGCTCCCCAGGATCCGCTCCTCTTCACTTCGTCCCGTCACACAAAAAGGCTAAGTGAATTGAGCGGGAGCCTCTCTGCTGTGTCGAGAAAAGAACCCAAAAGCGAGGAGGAGTGGATTCCGGGGAGCTCCAGGGCAGCAACTCATAGGAACTTACACTCTAAAGTAAAGAGGACTTTGTCAATAAAAAAAAGGAAAGAGGAAGCCACCCATAAGAACTGACACTCTACAAGAGAGAGGTCCCTTCCTATTGGAGCTAACACTCTACTAGAAAGAAGATTTTTCAAATAGGAGCTACCACTCTACTAGAGAAAGGTCCCTGTTCTCAGGAGCTCACACTCTACTGGATAGAGGACTCTGCCCATAAGAGCTTACACTCTGCAAGAGAGAGGTCCTTGCCCAGAGGAGCTCATACTCTACTGGAAAGAGGACCCTGCCCATAAGAGCTTACACTCTGCAAGAGAGAGGTCCTTGCCCAGAGGAGCTCATACTCTACTGGAAAGAGGAATCTGCCCATAAGAGCTTACACTCTGCAAGAGAGAGGTCTTGCCCAGAGGAGCTCACACTCTACTGGATAGAGGAATCTGCCCATAAGAGCTTACACTCTGCAAGAGAGAGGTCTTGCCCAGAGGAGCTCACACTCTACTGGATAGAGGACTCTGCCCATAAGAGCTTACACTCTGCAAGAGAGAGGTCTTTGCCCAAAGGAGCTCACACTCTGCTGGAAAGAAGACTCTGCCCATAAGAGCTTACACTCTGCAAGAGAGAGGTTCTTGCCCAGAGGAGCTCACACTCTACTGGAAAGAGGACTCTGCCCATAAGAGCTTACACTCTGCAAGAGAGAGGTTCTTGCCCAGAGGAGCTCACACTCTGCTGGAAAGAGGAATCTACCCATAAGAGCTTACACTCTGCAAGAGAGAGGTCCTTGCCCAGAGGAGCTCATACTCTACTGGAAAGAGGACCCTGCCCATAAGAGCTTACACTCTGCAAGAGACAGGTTCTTGCCCAGAGGAGCTCACACTCTACTGGAAAAAGGACCCTGCCCATAAGAGCTTACACTGCAAGATAGAGGTTCTTGCCCAGAGGAGCTTACACTCTACTGGAAAGAAGACTCTTCCTATAAGAGCTTAACCTCCATAAGAGTGAAGTCCTTACCCACAGGAGCACACTCTCTACTGGAAAGAGAACTCCACCCATATGAGTTTTCACTCTGAAAGAGAGAAGTCTTTGCCTACAGGAGCTTGCACTCCACAGGAGAGAGGTCCTTGCCCCTATGAGCTTACACTCTACAAAACAGAGGCTCCTGCCCACAGGAGGTCACACTATACTGGAAAAAGCACACTGCCTATAAGAACTTACACTCTATAAGAGAAAGGTCCCTGCCCATAGAAGAGGGCATTGCCCGAAAAAGCATACGCTCTACAGCAGAGAGGCGCTGTATCCTGTACTAGCTCAATATCTAAATGGAATTGGAGTAGTGACACAATAGATACTTGGTGCTTGTTTTGTCCCAGAGACCATGTGAGGATCTACACTCCCCGGCACTTTATTAGGTAACTGTCCAACTGTCGTTAACATTAATTTTAATCACCCAATCACATGGCGGCAACTCAGTGTTTAGGATGTAGAAGGGTCAAGCAATCCCTGCATTTCAAACCGGCATCGTATGGGGAAGAAAGGTGATTTGAGGGGCCTTTAAAACGGGCTGGTTTTTTGGTCCCAGAAGGGTGGTTGAGTATTTCAGAAATGTGATCTCTGGGGATTTTACGCAAAACCATTCTAGGGTTTAAGAGAATGGCCCGAAAAAGAAAAAACATCAGTGAGCGGCAGTCCTGTGGGGGAAATCCCTTGTTGATGCAGGGGTAAAAGGAGAATGGGCAGATGGTTCGGCTGATAGAAGGAACAGTGTTTAAAATGCCACCCGTTACAACCAAGGTAGGCAGAAAGAATCTTGAAGACAGTCGGCAAAACTTTGGGAGTGGGCTAAGCAGCAGAAGACACAGGGTGCCACCCCTTTTCAGCTAAAACAGGAAACTGAGGCTCCTTTTTCCCCAAGTCGGGAATTGGGTAGTAGAAAAAAAAACTTTTTGTGGTTGATGAGTCTCGTTTCTGCTGCGACATTTCGGTGGTGGGTAGAATTTGGGTAAAACAATGAAAGATGGACCCTTTGTTGATCAAGGGTTGGGCTGGTGGGGTGGTGTCATGGTTGGGGAATTTTTTCTGGCACTCTTTGGGCCTTTGGTACCTTTTGGATCGTTGCAACACCTTGTGGAATTATCCCACGAAGTTTGGGGGCAGTTTAAAGGAAAAAAGGGGGTCCCCCCATTACTAGCATGGTGTACCTAATAAAGTGGCCGGTGAGTGTATATCCATCACCAGGCAGTATCTGATACAGTGATCTGCAGACTGATATCATACCAGTAGCCAGGACAGGAAATCCCTCACAATGGGTGCAGCATGGACGTTATTATACCTGTTGGCTACAGGTAATGTTTATGGCAGGTAGGCCAATGGTCCAGCAAAGGCTAGGAGCCCAGTTACTACTGCAACCCACATAGCTACATCAGAAATATAGGCTGAAACTTGAAAGTAATCTCAATGTATAGGGATATTTTAGCTGTTACTTGTAGATGTAATTTGTCTTGGCTGGGAATAGTTGGCACTCATTGGACTGCTGGCTCAGGACAGTGCCACTTGCTGGGACAAAAGCCAACCTATAAACAGTAGCAAATAAATGTCAGGTGGCTGCTGCCAAGGCAAATAATATCATGGATTGGCACAAATGCCAAGACAGGAATGTAGTTTTGTCTCTGTGGAATACTGTGCACCATTTTGGGTACTAGTATATAAGAAGAACATAGCTGAACTAGAGTGGGCAAAGTGGAAGACAACCTAGATATTTAGGAGAATGGGGGATACTAACACAGGCTATCAAACTTGGGGTTATTCCACTTGGGAAAAAAAGTGATTTACCATGTACAAATGTGTGAATAGACCATATACAGGTCTCTTGCATGATCTTTTTACACCTATGTCTGTAACCCTGACAAGGGGGCTTCCTCTACATCTAGAGGAAAGAAGGTTTAACCACCATCACAGATGCAGATTCTTTACTCTAAGAGCAGTGACACTATGGAGCCCATTATCACAAGAGGTTGTGATGGCAAAATCATTGACCAAGTTTAAGAAGGGCTTAAAGGGGTTTTGCCACGAAGTAAAATTGACGTGTGAAGCTTGCAAATGAAATAACAAACATTTTCACCATTCATTATTATTAAAAATTCTGCACCGTTTTTGTCTTAGCTGCTCCCTTAGTGATCCATTGTTTTACAGCTTGTCTCCAGGGGATACAACCAGGGTTGAGAGCTCCTCAGTCCTGGTCGCACATGCTCAGACATCACTTCTCCTCTCAGGCAGCTACTGAGTGTTCAAACCCCAGGTGCTGGGCATTCTACTCCCCTTTCCTCTGTGCTCCTTAGTTTAATTAGTCAAACATGGAAATAAATTAAAAAAAGAAACTCAATGAGGTGTGTGCATTGATAAAGATAAAAAAAAAACCACAGGTTTGGTTCCCGCAGAGATTTTAACCTAGGACCCTTGTGCCTTTGGGGGCAAAAACTTTACCTCTGAGCTACTCACAATGCTTTACAAAAAACAGACCCTTTTTTTTGACTACAGAGAGGAAAGGGCCCGGTGATGTCATCCTGTGGGTCACATGATATGCAATTTTAAACATATCACCACGCCCCCTTCTGAGCACACAGAGCTGAAGAGCTGGATGCAGGAGGTATGAAATGGACGTGGAAAAACCCTTTAAAATAATATCACAGGTTATGGGGACTTGATTCTGGGGATCAATGTTGATTCAGGGGAATTATTGATGGCTTTTTGGAAACGGGAAAAAAATTTGGAAAAAATTGGGAATGTAGCCTCTAGGGGGCTTTCCTTCTTCTGGTTTATAGGGGGGACAACGTAACCTCAACATTAAACTCATTATTAGTAGTGTTGCTAAAACCAGTCTGTTTCGATTCAACGTGGTTGGGTTTGGAGAAAAAATTTTGGGGGATTCAGGAACCCTGGGCCCAAAAATTCCTAAAAAGTCTAAACTAAGTTTGGTTGGGTTAAGGTTGGGTTTTAAGGAAGGGAGCGATAGTGTTAATTAATATGTTTTTTCCGTATTTTGCCATAAAGGTTTCGGGAAAAACCTTAATGGGTTTTGGTTCAAATTTTTTCCATTACCCCAAAGTGTAAGGCCCTCGTTCACATGCGGTTTTGGCCGTGGGTTCCGCCCGCGGTTTCCGCACCCAAAACCCGGCCAAATCGCGGTATTTATTAACAGGGTTTTTCCTTTGGGGGAAAACCCGTTAATATTCTACTGCGGGGTTTTGGGCCCGGGGCTCCGGGCCGCGCCCAAACCCGTGCGTTGAAAAAACTTCCTGTCAATTCCTGAAGGGGTTTTTGCGCGGTGCTCCCGCGGGGTCGCCGCGGGTGGGCGCGGTTGGGGCGGTTTTGCCGCGGTTTCCCCCCCTGTATTTTTTGGCTAGGGGCAAACCCCGGTGCAAGCCAAAACCCCAAACCACGAGGCCACGCCCCACCCCCGGGCACCGCAAGCCCGCGTCGGGGAGGGAGTTTTTGGCCGGTCCGACGAGGTTTTGGGGGCAAAACTGTGGCCAAAAAATCGTGTGAACGAGGCCTAAGACAAAAATTTAAAATTGACCTGCAGAATTTTAGGGGTTCTGCCCCATCACATAGCAAGGGGTCTGCTGAATCCCCCGAGACAACATGGGGGGGGTTTTTCCGGTCTCTAAGAAACCCGCTGCCGGTAACTCTGGTATAGGTTCCCAAAGGTAGGTTTCTAAAAATGTATAACAATAATAAACTTTTCTGATTGGCCCAAAATATTTGGAAGCACTTTCCCCCTGTAGGGCCTAGGAAAAAAAAGATGATCATGCAGTAAAAAATCTTTTATTGAAACCCAAAAAGGGGAAAAGGGGGTGGGGCCGTGGGTTTAAATTTATGTGGTATGGGGTAGACAAAAGGTGCAATACATCTATATCACATTTAAGTGTGGGGGTGTAGAATGGGGGTGATGGAAAAAAAGGGGGTTGCAATTGGGATTGGTAGCCCTGCCCCGGAAGATGTATGTTTTGGGACACTTAAAACTTGAATGTTGCCAATTAATTAAATGTATGAGTAGACATTCCAAGAACGGTGCAGGTATGAGGGGGGAGACCCGGGAGTATGAGTGAATAGGAATTTAGGTTAATATCATCAGCAGAAAAGGGGGTTAGCAGAGATGAAGGAGGGGTGTAAGGGGGTGCAGCATGTGGAGAAGGTATGGGTGAGAGGGATTGTTTTAACATTTTCGTAAAGAATGGGCAACCAAAGCAGGACTGACAAAGGGAGAGGCATCGTATAGCGGCTGGGAAAAAAACAAGCTGGTGCCCGCATTCAGGACTTTTGGAGGGGGGGAGATTTCAGAGGGAAGGATAAAGGGAGTACAGTAGTCAAGACAAGAAAAGATAAAAAACAAAAGTAAGGCGACATGTCCCCGTAGGGTTTTCACCTTTTTTTTTGGGGATTTTGCACAAAAAAAAGTTGAGCTGTTTTCTATATAAACAACTGTGTACACCAAAAAAAAAAGCCTTTGACACCCTGAATCCCCTAAATAGGGGGCCAAATATGCTGCAATGAATTCCTTTTTTTCGGGTTTTGCCCAATTAGGTTAATTAAATTGTAACAAAGGGAAACCACACACCCGATTTTTGAAGGTTTATGTATTCAGGCCATAATATGCTCATTAGTGCGCCTTAAAAAAAGGGTGGAAGCGCCCCTTTTTTAGAATGTGCCCTAAGGGGATGCCCCAGGTGTTTTTCAGCGTATAGTACGCGCCGCAGACCCGGGGGTTTTGGATCAGGGTAATCCCAAAACACGGGGGGGGGCCCCATAGACATGATTGTCAGCGCGTGTATTCGCCACTAACAATTGAATGTCAATTTTTTCCCGCATTAATACGATCTATTGTACAGCGAGGAGACAACGATAACCATAGCTCTTTGGATTACCCTAATTGCGGCGCGCATTTTTGTGCTATTAAGCACAAATGTGCCAAATAGTGGCAATTAGCTTAAATTAAGCCGTGTGAAAATACCCCAAGGGATGTTCCAGGGAAAGGGCGTATCTCGCCCCCTTTTCACTCCGTACTCGCAAAACGGGGGGATTTTTTGTCCCCGTCATTTTCGGTAATCCCCCAGTTCTTAAGAATATGGTTACTCCCCTCCCGCCCCCAAAAATCCCCGGGGGGGGGGAAGTACATTCAATTACTACTATTATCCGCTGAGAATAATGCATGTCTAGGGGGGGGCGGGCTTTGTCCCCCCCCCTGCCCCCCCCCTTCCCAGCCCGGAATTTTGCGTGGGGAACATGCCCCCAGAGTTTTAGCTGTTTCCCTATGAGAAAAAATTGGGGATGTTTTTTAAGGTTTAGAGACAAAACAGGCA
>JAODAL010076220.1:0-13710 GCA_025379985.1 Phyllomedusa bahiana | reverse complement strand
AGAACAGTTCTTATCTCCTTTTAGTTTACACAAGCTTCTCTAGTTACTGACTACCTCTCTTTTCTCTTAACAGTAGCTGAGCTGGGGACATCACTCCCTGCTGTGTCTTAATAGCAGGATGGAGCTTCTTTCTCTCTGATCTTATCTTTCTACCGAGAAAAACGTTAACCCTTAGACTTACTGACTTGGTCGTAGCCAGGGGCGTCGCTAGGCAGTATCAATCGGGGCAGAAGCCCTGGATGTAAAGCCTTCTGCCCCGAATGATTAGTCTTCTCACTCTCTCTGCTCGGCAGTGAGAAGCTCCGCCCACCTCCAGAACTTCACCACTCTCAGGGCAGTGAGAGCACCCCCTCCCTTTCTGGGGCTCCCTGCTCAGCCCTCCCCGGAGCTACAGCACCTACAGCAAGGTTCCCTGCCGCTTCTGACGGCTCCCTGCAGCAGTTTCGTCGGCCCCATCACTATGGAAACCAGAACGAGCTTCGGGTTTTTCCTCAAGTCTTTCCAGAGCTGCCTAAACAGCCCAGGGCTTTTAGGACCCCAGTGAACCTGCATAAGGGTATGTCCTGAGGCAGGATGGAGGGCTATGCCCCCACCTCACTGTCTATACTAATATACTGGACCTGGGGTCACAGAGGTTTCAGTATATTAGTATATAATACACATAGGGACAGTATATACACAAATGTAATACACAGATAAATATTGGACATATGTATATACTGTTCCTGGGGTGTATTTTTGCAGTATATATATTTATATACACACTACACACTTATTTTTATACATATATATACACAGACACATGTACTTCACACAGGGACAGTATATACTCAAATGTAACACCCAGATAAGTTTTATACATGTATATACTATCCCTGTGTGAAGTACATGTGTGTATATATATAGTGGTGTAGTGTGTATATAAACATATATATATATATTTTTACTGTAATATACACACAGGAACAGTATATAACATGTCCAATATTTTACCTGTGTGTTGCATTTGGTATATATACTGTTTCCCCGTGCGTAACAGCTGAGTAGGTGTCCATTGCAGTGAGATAAGTCTGATGTATTAAAGTGGTCAAGCAAGTAAAAAGTGAAAAAAACAAACACAAAAAAACAAAAATATATAAGCTTTTCCCCATTACAAATGCTTGTCAATGAAATTTTTTTTTAAAAAGTAACATATTTGGCATCACTGTGTGCGTATAAACCCTGTGCTATAAACTGATATTTTACCCCTCCATGAACACTGCTAAAAAAAAAAAAAAATAAAAACATTTTTTTTCATCCCCCTGTGCAAAAAATTGAATAAAAAGCAACCAAAAAGTCCCATGACCCTCAAACCAGCACCACTGAAAAAAGTTATGGCTATTAGAAGAACAACACGGGAACACAGCTGTGTTATTTGGAGTAAACTACATCACCAAAATTACTGGATTTTTAGACTATAAGAGGCATTTTGTCCCCCAAAATTTTGGGAAAAAAAATGGGGGGAAAATGCTGTAGGCCTTTGGGCTGGGAGGATGGGGTATTTTGTTGAGAGACCATCAGAAAGGGGGTCAAGAGCAGGTTCTGTGCTGGAAGCAGCGGGGGGGTTTTAAATTAACCCTTTGCAAAATGGGCCCTGAATCTAAAGGCATGAAGGATTTTTAAAAGGGGCTCCACGCTAAGCCCCCTCTTGATGGCAGACAGGGGATTTCCCTTACACTGCCACTAACAAAGGGCCCGGCCCCCGAATGTTTTAGGACCCTGAAAAGCCCCTGGCGTAGCTTTGTACCATCCTGTCAGGTTTGCAGAACACATTTATGTGTAGTTGCATCAAAGATGCATTCAGCACCTGATAATGTGTCTTGGCAGTTGTACATTTTTTTTGTATAAAAGCTTTTCTATGCTGAATACGGGTCTGCAGCTAACTTTATAGCCGACCTATGCTTGGACAGTGTCATTGTTTTTGACAACCCTTCCATCAGTAATGTCCTTTTAATAAGCTTAGCTAGGCAGAGCTGAAATGTCAGTCTCTGCTGTAGAACCACCCACAGCCTGCACGGGAAGTGGAAGCCTGAAGGAAAGAGTGAAAACTGTTAGGTGGGAGAACCCCTTTAAAACCCATTTTCAAACAGTGCATTTGGTTTTCTGCGTTTTACTAATCTATATGTTTGGAGAAACAATGTAAACCATAAATCAGAACGCAGATCGCCCGGTGGTAAAACATAATGGGGCTTCTGTAAATTGAATGTGTCTCATAATATTAGGTTTGGGAAGATGCCATCTCTTGTGCAATATTGTATAGAGCCTCTTTTATCTAGAAATCTCATAATAAAGGCAAATGTTATTTAAAAGACCTCATGTCCGAACAAAAGTCCCATTATACATCATCACATAATATGGTAATAATTGATATGGGGTATTTCAGGCAGTGCCTTTATGAACTTTCCTGTTTTCTCGAATAGAACATTACTTCTTATAAAGAAGTCTCTTGTGTTGTTTTGTGACCCTTTGGATAAACGAGCTGAGCAGAGTATGACATTCAGCGCAATGTGCTTTAATAAATATTCTTTTATGAATGGTTCTTCTTTCACCACCAGGTAAACTCTTGGGGCGACATCTATGAATTTTTGTGCATTATATTGCCAGTTCTATAGATGTACATGTATAGGGTGTACGGCCAAACTTGGTGTAATGTGCGCCTGACGGCACATTTTATTGCACCAAAGATTTGTGTGAAACCGCCATACAAAGTTTGGTGCATAACACTATATCCAACAATTTTGAGTGTTATGCGGCAAAAATGTTTGGAGCATAACACTTTCATTCATACTGTCGTCTTATACACTACTCTATATCTAGAACAAGTGTGTCGGCACCAAGTTACAAAAATGGCGCATGCAAATTCGCGCCGTACTGCGCTAAATAAGGGGCGAGATCCGTCCCAGTCATTACGGTAATCCACAGTTCTCATAGAGAACTATGGATTATTTCCTCCCCCCGTTCGCACAATACGGCGAGCGGGGAGATAGTGAATGTAATTTTCACGCCGTATACGCGCCGGAAAAAGGGAATGTCTATGGGGCCGGCGGGTTGCCACCCCCCTCACCGCGCACATGGCGTAATTGTGGGCGTTTACACGGTAAAGACCAAATACTGGTCTATTTTTGTCACGCAGGGGGACAGCTTTTTTTTAAACATGTTTAAGTTTTTTTCGGAATCCCAGGGTGTAAAAAACCTTTTCCGGGGGGAAAAATCCGTGCAGTGGGGATGTTGCAGGATTTTCCTTGAAGTCTATTGGGGGCGTTGCTTGAGGGTTTTCAGAGGGGTTTGTAAAAACCGAAAATCGTTTGAAAAACGAAAATAAAAACGGGAAAGGGGGGGAAAAGCCTTTTTGTAAAACAAACAGAAACACAAGAAGCAGGTGTTAAATCTTTATGAAATGTTACATGTGTATATATATAAGGCTATGTTCACACGGCCTAATTGCGGGCCCCCAAACCCATGACAGTTACCTGTGGCAAAAGCGCCGCAAATAAATGACGTCAATTATCTCCCCGTGCGAAAAATACGATCGTATTGTAAGCCCGGGGAGAGGAGGCGTAATCCAGAGTTCTCTATGAGAACTCTGGATTACCGTAATGATTGGGGCGCTTTCGTGTATTAGGCACATTTTCACCGCGAAATATGTGGGCGAAATGTGCCCAAAAAGCCCTGGAACATGCTTAGTTACAAATCAGCCCTTTGTGGTAAACGGACGATGGCAAGGCCAGGGGGGAGGCGGGAAAATGGGAGGCCCGGGGGGAGAGGCAGGCTAGATGGGTGAGGCCCAAAGGGGGGGGGAGGCCAGATGGGGAGGCCCAGAGGGGAGGCAGGCCAGATGGTGAGGCCCCGGGGGGAGGCAGGTAGATGGTGGGGCCAGGGGGGAGGCAGGGCCCGATGGGAGGCCCCGGGGGGTGAGGCTAAAAGGGAGGCCCCAAGGGGGGGGGCAGGCAAGAGGGGGAGGCCCGGGGGGGGGAGGGGAGTGGTGAGGCCCAGGGGGAGACGGCTAGTGGTGAGGCCAGGGGGGAGGCAGGCCGATGGTGGGCCCGGGGGGAGGCAGGCCCGGGTGGTGAGGCCCAGGGGGGAGGCAGGCCAGATGGTTTAGGCCAGAGGGGAGGCAGGCCAGATGGTAAAGGGCCCCGAGGGGGGGGCAGGTAGATGGTGAGGCCCAAGGGGGGGGGCAGGCCAGTGGTGAGGGCCCCGAGGGGAGGCAGGCTAGATGGTGAGGGCCCAGGGGGAGATAGGTAATGGTAAGCCCGGGGTGGGGGTAGGGGTTATTGATAGGACCCGGTGGGGGAAGTGAGGATAGCTTGGGAAGGCCCCCAGTAAAGTACAGGCCCCCTTAGTATCAGCCTAATTGAATAGCCCCTCCGCGGGAAAGCATCTTCTAGCCTGACGGGAAAGCTCTTTGGCAAAGCCCCCCGCCGGGCCCTGGTGGGCGGAGCCAGGCGTCTGTGCTCTTTCCTTTTCCCAAGGGGGCTTGCCCGGCCCCCCCCCTGAGTCACTGTGTGAGCGGGTGCGGGCCTCCTCCTGCCTCACTGTGTGAGCTGTGCTGCCCCTGCCTCCTCCTGCCTCACTGTGTGAGCTGTGCTGCCTCCTCCTCCTCCCTTCACTGTGTGGCTGTGTTTGCCCTCCTCCTCCCTAAACGTGTGAGGTGCGGGCCCCTGCCCCCTCCGGGCCTTCCACTGTTTTGGAGCTGTGTTTGCCCCCTCCTCCCCTAAACTGTGTGGGGCTTTTGCTGCCCCATCCCTCCTCCCTTCGACTTTTATGAGCTGGCTCCCTGCCTCCCCCTTTGCCTCATGTTTTGGGGGCTTTTGCTCCCCCCGCCCCCTTTCCTGCATCCGGTGTGAGTTCGTCCCCCTCCCTCCCCCTTTGCCTCACTGTGTGAGCGTGCCCCCCCCTGCCTCCCCCGGGCCTATTGTGGGACCCTGGGGCTCCCCCTGCCTCCTGCGGGCCTCACTGTGTGAGCTGTGCTGCCCCCTCTGCCTCACTTTTGGGGGGCTTTTCTGCCCCTGCCCTTCCTCCTCCCTCACGGTGTGAGCTTTTGCTGCCCCGCCCCTCCGGGCCTACTGTGTGAGCTGTGCTGCCCCTGCCTCCTCCTGCCCCCATTTGTGTGGCTGTGCTGCCCCTCCCTCCCCCTTTGGCCTCCTGTGTGAGTTGTAGCCCCCTCCTCCCCCAACTGTGTGAGTGTGCTGTGCCCCCTCCCCCTCAACTGTTTGAGCTGTGTTACCCCGCCTCCTCCTGCCTCACTTGTGTGCTGTGCTGCCTGCCCCTTCCTCCCCTCACTGTTGAGCTGCCTTCCCTCCCTTTCTCCGGGCCTCATTGTTGACCCTCCCATTTGCCCCTGCCTCCCCCTGCCTCACTTTTGTGGCTTTTGTCCCGCTCCCCTGCCTTCTGTGTTGGTGTCCCTGCCTGCCCCCCTGCCCTCACTGTGGGGAGCTGGGGCTGCCCCTCCCTTTCCTCCTGCCCCCACTGTGTGAGCTGGGCTCCCTTGTCCCCCGGGCCCCCCCACTGTGTGAGCTGGGGTTTGCCCCTGCCCCCTCCTGCCTCACTGTGTGGGCTAGGGCCGGCCCTGCCTCCTCCTGTCTCACTGGGGTGAGCTGTGCTGCCCCTGTTTTTCCTCCTGCCTCAGGGTGTGAGCTTTTGCGGGCCCCTGCCTCTTCCTGCCTACTGTGTGAGCTGTGCTCCCCCTCCCTCCCCCCTGCCTCACTGGTGAGCTGTGCTCCCCCATGCCTCCCCCTTGGCCTTTTTTTCACTGGTGAGCTGTGGGGCCCCTGCCCCCTCCTGCCCACTTGTGTAAGCTTTTGCTGCCCCCTCCTCCTCCCTCCCCTGTGTGAGCGGTGTGTTTCCTGCCTCCTGTGTGAGCGTGCTGCCCCCCTTCCCCTGCCCCCACTGTATGAGTGTGTTTGCCCCTCTCCTCCCCCTCCCCTCACGGGTGAGCTGTGTGCCCCTGCCCGAAACTGTATGAGCTGTGCTGCCCCTCCCTACTGTTTTGAGCTGGCCTCCTCCTCCTCCCTAAACTGGGGTGGGGTGGGCCGCCTCCCCCTGCCCCCACTGTGGGGTGTGCTGCCCCTGCCTCCCCCATGCCCTCACTGTGTGGGGCTAGGTCCCCCTGCCTCCCCCTGCCTCACTGTGTGAGCTGTGCTCCCCCTGCCTACTGTATGACCCTTTGTTTGCCCTGCCCCCTCCTGCCTCACTGTGTGGGCTGGCTCCCTCCTCCTGCCTCACGGTGTGGGGCTGTGCTGCCTCCTCCTGCCTCACTGTGGAGCGTGGGGGCCTTTCCCCCTTTGCCCACTTTTGTGACCCTGTGTGCCCCTGCCTCCTTGCCTCATTTGTGTGGCTGTGCTGCCTCCTCCTCCCTCACGGGTGTGAGCTACGTGCCCACCCCCTCCCCCTGCCTCATTTGTGTAAAGCTGTGCTGCCCTGCCTCACGTGTGGGCTGTGCTGCCCCCTCCTCCCCCTCACTGTGGGGTGAGTTGTGCTCCCACTCCCTTCCTCCTCCCTAACTTTTGTGAGTGTGTCCCCCTGCCTCCTCCTGCCTCACGGTGTGAGCGGTGCTCCCCCCTGCCTTTCCTGCCTCACTGGTGGGGCTGTGCGCCCCTCCCTTCCTCCCTGCCTCATGTGTGAGCTACCCCGGGGCCCCGGCCCCCTCCTGCCTACTTTTGGGAGCTGTGTTTCCCCCGGGCCCCCTCCTGCCTCACGGTATGGCTGTGCTCCCCCTGCCCCCCTCCCCCTTCACTGTGTGAGCTAGGGTTTGCCCTTCCCCCCCTCGGGTTCACTGGGGTGAGCTTTTGCCCTCCCCTGCCCCCACGGGTTGTGAGCTACGCTCCCCCTCCTTCCCTCCTGTTTAGTGTGAGCTGGGGCTCCCCCTTTCCCTCCTCCTGTTCGCTAGTAAAACCCGCCTTGCGGGCTTTTTGCGGCCGACAAAAAACCAGGCCCTTTTCCTTGTTGTCATGACAGCCCCTAAATCCTGATGCTGCCAGTACAGACAGGGGGAGTGGAGCGACCCATAGCAGAAAGCCGGGGCCCTCGTAGTGTCTGCGGGTTTTCACCAAATTCCCTTTAAACGGGGCCCGTTTGCTCCCCACATTTAAAAAAGGTATGAGCAGCGCAGCTGATTGGTGAAATTTAAGGCAGCCAGGAGTCACATCCCCACCCAAACCTGAGACATCAGCAAAAAGGCCCGGGCCCCGGGAAAAAACAAAGGGAAAAAGGACGGGGTTCAAACCCGCGGGCCTTGTGTTTGACCCCGTGAAATTTAAGGCGTTTGTACAGGTTTTGGAAAACATTTCTAAAAAAAACCTCAGCTTGAAAAACTGAAACAAACAGGGGGTTTCCACTTTTTCCTGGTGACCGCCCCTGTTTGTCCCCCAATTTTCCCCTTTTTGGGAAATTAAAATTTATTATTTTTAAAACATTTTTTTTTTTGCATATGGGTTTTGTCACTTGCAACAGTTTTTTTTTTTTTGCAAATCTGTTTTTTTTGGAAAGGAAAATATGGCCCTATGTTTCCAGAAACAGGGGCCACATTTTGTCTTTTGATTGTAATGGTTGTGTATGGCCTGACTTGGGGGGATCATGGTCACCCCAAGCATTTAAAAAAAACTCACCCCGGGGATTGTTAGACAAAGGGGGTTTTTTTGTTCCCCATCAAAAAATGTGCCCTGTATTTCTACCCTTAGAGGAAAAAAAGCCTTATTTTACAAAACCCGCCCAACCCTGCTGTCCCCCAGAAGCACTTCGCTTGCCATCCCAAAACTTAAAAATTTATAGACATGGGCCCGTGGGGCCCCGAGTTCAAAAAACAGATGTTTTGCATTTTATCTACGTTTTATCGTCTTTTTTCTCTGTTTTTGTTATCCCCCGATGGAGTCACTTGGGTTTTCTAGTATTGCATTTTTTAGCGATTTCCCTTTTCTGTTATTCAGTGACCCACACAAGTAAATAAGCAAAAACCCCGGGTTTAAATTTTTAAATCAAAAAAATAAAGCTCTGTGGGCAGCCGTCAATTGTTTAATTTTTTTTGGGGGTAGTAGCTGTAAAAAGTAGTGGCTTTTACAGGTCATCTGAATGTTTAATTTCGCAAAGTATTAATTTTTTTTAGCCTGTTTTTTTAGTTTTTTAAAAAGGTTTTTTCGGTAATTACTCACAGAAAAATTTCCATTGCTGGGTTTTTTACACGGATACGCTTTTTTTGATTTTTTGACCCCAAAAAAGATCCCAAAAATTTTGTGGGATTAATTTAAAGGCTTGTTTTACACCCGCAAAAATTTTTAATGGGCCCCTTCCCGGGAAATTTAAGCATTTTTAAAATTTTTCTGGGGCCCCTGGTTATTGGCGCAGAAATTTTTTAAAAGCCAAGGTCAGTTTTATTATTTGCTGCTGGGGTCTGTTTCCCTTGAATATTCGGGAATCGACAGAAACCGGGGGGGAATACACAGCATGTTTTAAAATCCACCCAAAACCGGGGGTATTTTTAAAAAAAAACCGGAAAAAAAACTTTTGCTGTGTAGACTATAGTACTATATTTACTATTTTGCCATAGGCAAACTTAAACTCTATCAGTTATCTATCTATAAAACACTAAAACGTAACTTTTATTATGTATAACTCGCCCCGCAATTACGCCGTATTTGGCCGGGGCAGGGGGGGAGCGGGGGGCCGGCACTTCGCCGGCCCATAGACAGTCATTGCTTTGCGGCGCGTATACGCCGCTAGAAAGTGACCTGTCAATTATCCCCCCCTCGGGTATTCGCCGAGCAGGGGAGGAGACGTAATGCATAGTTCTCTATGAGAACTGTGCATTACCGTAGTTACTGGGACGATTCAGACCGTAATTGGCGCACTCTGGCGCGTAATTACGGACTGAATTACGTCCCATAATAAGCCGTGTGAACATGGCCTTAACCTCAATACACACTATTTAAAAACCTGATTTCTAACCTCACCATTTAACCCCTTTTTACTTCGAAGGAAGGAAAGCTCCTTTTCCACTATCAAGCTGGTGGAAAAGGAGCTATTCCCTTCCCTTTAGAAGTAGAAAGGGTTAAATGGTTTAGTTAGAAAACAGGTTTTTAAATAGTGTGTATAGAGGTTAAGTGCTATACATAATAAAAGTTACGTTTTAGTGCTTTATAGATTGAGAAACTGATGAGGGTTTGGGAAATTTGCCTATGGCAGAATAGTAAATATAGTGATCAGAAGTCACTCTCTGTTCTCTTGTGAGATTCCCTTTTTTTTGGGAGACTATTTTTGTAGACTATAGCACGCATTTTTTATTACAGCACTGTGTACCGTTGGATTTTTGGTGGATTATAAATACTGAATCCGCTGTAAATCTGACAAGAATACTGTACTGTGTAGCCTAATAGGGTGACTGCACATGTAACAGAAGTGTTGCAAGTTTTCAGTATGGATGTGCATGCACTTCTGTATGAAATTCTTCTGCAGGAAAATTGATCTGTGGTGTAAATATTCAGATCCAAAGCACACTACTGGTCAAAAGTTTTAGAACACCCCAATTTTTCCTGTTATTTTTTGACATTAACACAGTTCAAGCACAGCAAATAACGTGAAATCGTTCAAAGGTTCAAAGTAATGTAAAACATAAAAATATTAAGAATTTTTACCTTCAATGCAACAATAGTCTAACGTTCTAGTTTTAATAGAATGGCTTTTGTTTCAGGGAAGACACCAAGGACAGCTGCTCTGCAGCACAGAAAGCAAATTATGGTTTAAGATTAGATGCAAACCATTTCTATAGATCTCTCAACTTTACTTTCAAACTCTCTGATTCTATATAACCAATGCTGGAACAGAAAACATTACAGCACCCTTTAGGGCATGACTTGGACAGTTTTGCTCTTCAAGACAGAGCACATTGCTATCACAATGTCAGAAAAGGACAGGCTGTCTAGTAGCTTCTAGGTCAGTGATGGCGAACCAGTGACAAGCATATCAAATAAGACACACTAAGCCATTCTGAGTGATATGCATTGTACCATTTCTGAACCCAGGCTCGGACTGGCCCATCAGGAAGTGGGTTTGAAACCTCCAGTGGGCCTCGAGCTTCATTTCAAATTTCCACATAGAAGGCCAGTGGCTAGATGTCAGTTAAGGTATTTTCACACGGCTTATTGCGGCGTGTATAGTACGCGGCGCAATACGTCGGGTGTTTTGGAACAGCGCATAAGTCCAAAGGGAGGGGGGCTTTAGAATTATTATTCACCGCTAACAATTGACATATCAATTCCCCCCCTCCCCCCAAACGATCGTATTGTAAGCACGGGGAGACGACGCGTAATCCATAGCTCTCTGAGAGCTATAAATTACCGTAATTGCGGCGTGCATTTTGCCACGTATTAAGCATAATAACCGGCGAAATACATGCGCAATTACGTCTGAAAATAAGCCATGTGAACATATCCTTAATCTTGCCACTTGCCTTCACTGTTTGAGCGGCCCAGAAGTAGGCACATTTCCTCCCTCACTGGTCCCCACCTCCTTATGATATGTACAGTCTTGGCGGGCGGCCAGTGAAGATGCTGCTTGCTGTTTTCTGCCTGTGAGCAGCGGTGAGGCAGTAGAGACAAGCAGAAGCCCTGGCCTTAGGTAGGCCATAGACACAGCCCCCTCTCCATGTATACAGGGCCTGGTACCTGCAGAAGTTTCTCTCCTCTCGCCTCCATGCACACTGGAACTCCCAGCTCCTGCAAAGTGTTTGGATCAGGATATTCACACCTACACCGCTTCCCAAATAGGCTGGTGACTCTGACATCCACGGCTGAGGACGGGGTTACATACAATATGCCTGGGAGTCCCAGGAGTGGTGCGATTTGCTGCAGCTCACCTCCAGCAGACCACAGGATAAAGGGCTGAAGAGATAGGTGGCAGTGTATACACAGGGGGCTGATGATATGGGTTGTGTATTTAATGGGGGTTAAAAGATATTAAAGATTTAGAAAATTAAATTAAGCAACAAAAAAAGGCACTAATGTATAGAATTGTTTTTGATTTTTAATACATATATAGAAAATATAACTCTTTTTTTATAAGAGCTATAAATATCACAAAATTATGGATACTTACAGATGTAATCTTCCCCCAAGTTAAGCTGATTGCTTTTTTTTACAAATTTTGACACATCAAGCTAAAAAGGCTATGTTCACACGATGTATTGTGGAGCATACATATGCCCGCAAGTACATGTGTGCTTCGGGAGTTGAAGGATAGACATACTCCCGCCATGGGGGGGAGGAGGGGCAGCAACCCGCCGGCCCCATTGACACACATTACTCGTGTCACTAATCTCCTCGTGCGTACAATACGATTGTATTATACGAACGGGGAGAGGATGCGTAAACCATAGTTTCTGTGAGAACTATGGGGTTATCGTAAATTGCGACGCGCATCTTGCCCGTATTAAAGCCCAAATACGTGGCAAAATACGCACTGCAATTATGCCGTGTGAACATGCCCAAAAAGGTTCGCCATCACTGTTCAAAGTGCACAACATCAAAATTTACATCCCATAACTAGCAAATAAAAAAGCTTAATGGGCAGCTCCCAACATAATATAGAAAAACTCAATGTGCACTGTGGGGAGCCTGCACAAGTCCAAAATGACGGGTCAAACAGCCCCTCTCTCCACCCTCATAAGGGAGGGCTGCATGACATTAACTCACACACATAGCCTCTATAGGATTACAGTCTTGTATCACATGTAGTTTACTGACATCCAACACTCACCAACATCAAAAGGCTGAACGAATACTGAAAAAATAAAAATTACTTAATAAGATATTAGTCGGTATTTTGGTCAAAATATGCCCAAACTCACAGCCCACGTCCAGGATCACCATGGTCCTTATGCTAAGATTAAAAACATATCACAGAAGAAATGGGACAAGAATTAAAGGGGTTTTGCCACGATGTAATTTTGATTGGGGGTCCTCCAAAATGGGTATTAATCACTTTTCTAAATATATGTGATTACAAAAAATGCAGTCTGAGAGAGCTACAGGCTGCCTTACCTGCCCTTAGTTACTAAAAGCTTCTATTTGATACGACCTGAAATAGAGCTGCTGGCCGGGCTTGCACAGCCCCTTCTTATCTGATAAAAGGGAGCTGAAGAAGCTTTCAAGGCACCGGGTAGAAATATGTTGTGTTTTGTATACAGAAACCACTAGTTGTAGTGTGATTATCTGAGTAGATCCCCGCTTTATCTATGACAGAGAACATGAAGAAGCTTTCAAGCTGCTGTGGAGAAAGCTGGGTTTTCTTTGTATACAGAATCCACTAGTTGAGTTTTTATTATTTTAGTGAACATTTCACACGATCCCTTATGCAGGCTCTGGCTCTGGCTGTGTCTCTCTCTCTCTCAGCTAGAGTGGCTTGTTTTAAATTTGCTACTTAACAATAAGGCACGTCCTGGCAAAACCCCTTTAAGTACGAATCACAGAAAAATGGAGGCTTTACCTTCTGATTCCCAGGCAAGTCAGAAACCATTTCCAATTTGGACTCAGAGCAGCAAAAAGGCTTTGGGGTAAAGTCCTTTATAGAAGCCATTTTACACACCTTCTATGGCAATGGTAAAGTAAACAGAAGACCAGAGATTGTCCACAGTGTCAGTGTTTGGATGGCAAGCTGTTTTTTTTTTTTTTTTTAATTAGAGGGACCAGTACCATAAAATTATTAAAGAAAAGGGAAAAAAGGACACCCTTTAACTATGGATCTGATTTTGTCACAATTTAGAGGAAGCCTTCTTTTGCTTATGGTGCCTCAATGTAATATATATTTCTATTTTTTAATTTGTGGTTGGTCCAAAGTCAAGGGCAAAAATAAATTGTCATGCTTCCACCCTAAAATGAAAACCAGTTGTTTCAACCTAGGACCTGAGTAATTAAAAAAAAACTGTTTTTTTGAGGACCCTTTTGCCCGACAACCTTATAATTTAAGACTGTATTTTATCCATAGTAACCAGTCTTGCATGACTATTATCAGCACATTGCTGGATTGACACCCTGGTAACACTCTTACTAGCAGTCACCCATGTCATTAATTATTGCTGTGTTCTTATGCAGTATTTTGCATAAATCCTCTAGCTGAGACTTGTAGACCATTATCAGAAATCTGGTGGAGGTTTTTCTACGAAAGAATGTTATAGAGGGTATTGGTGCAAGTTTGAAACTGGTGCATCTATTTTTTTCTTTAAATATTTGCATTCCTGTTTTTTATCATTTTGTTCAATTATATTAGACACATTTATCAACATTTTAATGGGATTGTGTAGTTTTTAAAATCCCTTTTCATATACCCTTTTAGGCTGGTTTCACAGATGACCTTTTTGGTGGGGGAGAAAAATGCTGCTTTAATTCTTAAAGGGGTTGTCTCACCATGCAGTTTCACAGAGGGCCCCAGCACATTTAGAACCCCTGTGTTGATGCTGTGGGTGGGGCATAGCAGTGATTGACAAAACCACCTGTATTCCCGCTATTCTTGTTACACGACAGACTACAAGAGATTTATTAAGTATAGTTGTCAGGTTGCAGAACACTTAGGAGTGTTTACTTAGCTAAATGAGAAGCTACTAAAAAATAAGACTAAGAGGAGACTCACCATGGATGGATTGGTGGGGATGGTTTAGAGCAAAGAGATAAAAGAGAGCAGGGGGTG
>JAODAL010076219.1:0-13710 GCA_025379985.1 Phyllomedusa bahiana | reverse complement strand
CGCTCTGCTGCTATAGGTTAATATCAACATCTGAACCCCCCATCCCCCGCTCAAGATTTCCACGTGCGGCACCAGTTCTCTGTAATATGCTACCGTGGGCGTTTCAGGCACATTCACAACCCTCATAGTTTTCAGAGGGCCCTGAGAACACATCTTCTCAATCTGGCCTACCAAGATCCCTAACTGCTATCACACACATTTGTCACTCCCTACACTAGGGCATTCATAGGCACTTATCTGTATATAGATGTACTGTCTGGGTGGCATGTAAACAACCCCCTATTTATTAAACATGGCTGGACCATTGTAAACTTGGCACTTCTCACCATTTGTTTCACCCATACACCCTAATAGATTGTAAGCTCTTCACGAGCAGGGCCCTCACACTTTGTGTCTCATCTGTAAGTACTTTTAATGTGTATGTCTGTACGTACACCCTCGAATTTGTAACGTGCTGCGGAATATGTTGCCGCTATATAAATAAAGATTATTATTATTATTATTTATCTCTTGGAGTAGTAATTAACACAAAGGTTCACTTACTTTCTGCGCCTACACTGTGGATGTTTATCACATGGACTGAAAAAAAACCCATGAATTGGTATTAGTTTAGTTAGATTGTTTTGTCTTTAATTGTGACTTAGATAACAGTCAGAAGTAAATTAATTAGTAATCAATGTAAAAATCCAGGTAATTTCCACGGGTTCTCGTACTTTTTCTTGCAACTTGCTAATTCATTGTGAGAATTCCAACAGTTGCAACTTCAATGATCAGTAAGTGATAGCATCTCTTAGTGGTATACTGTCACTTATTATTGTGGAAACACCCCTTTAAAGCAACACTTTGACTTTGCAT
This sequence comes from Phyllomedusa bahiana, assembly GCA_025379985.1. NCBI lineage: Eukaryota > Metazoa > Chordata > Amphibia > Anura > Hylidae > Phyllomedusa > Phyllomedusa bahiana. The sequence goes on along the minus strand of JAODAL010076219.1, from coordinate 12,855 downwards.
TGTATATTAAGAGAGTTGCATATATAGAAATTTCCTCCAGTTACTACCTTCATAAGCATTAGGCAGCTGTTCTTCTCTATGTCATCTTAAACTCTGCTTTATCCAACAAATAAATAATATTTTTCTTCGAAACAACCTACATACATATTATAGCTATGTAATTTGAACACTGTCCGGTGTTTTCATTTACATTTTCCGTGTTTTAAGGTTTTAGCGCGAGAAATGAGCGAATTCCTAAAAAATTCGATTCGCCGACTTGGCAAAATTTTCCGACAAAATTCGTTTTGGTCCAAATTACCTCGGGACGAATCACGTTAAAAAACAGCTATTTCCAGGCTGCACAGAGCCTGCATTGTGCTGTAGAACATTGTGCCATGCTTAAATATGCAGAGGGAACATGGTTTGGTCTTCATACAATGTTGTGTTTTAGTATGACACGCATATGACTGCCGCCGCTCTTAGAACCGCTTCACTATAAAATTCCCTGGGCACATAAGAGGGCAAAACTGACCAAAAAACTGAAGCGGGAATGTAGACTGATAAAGTCATGGCAGCGAAAGCTGGAAAAAAATCAAAACTGAGGGCTCCAGGTGGGCAACATCAGTGGACAGAGTGTGGATGGGCGGAGACGGCAGCAGCACAAGCCACAGCAGCATTGAGGTCACTGGAGAGTGGCAACAATGACATTCTGGACTGGTGGCAAAAAACAGGAGTTGGCCAAGAGTTGGGCACAATGACACAGTGTGGAGGGCAGCAGCAGACACAGCAGCAGCATGAGGTCAGACAGTGGCACATGACAGAGTGTGTAGGTCACGGCAGAGCACAGCAGCAGCATGAGGTCAGATAGTGGCACAATGAACAGAGTGTGTAGGGTCACCGGCAGCAGCCAAGCGAGCAGCATGAGTTAGACTAGTGGCACAAATTACATTTTGGAGGTAGGCAAAACAGTAGTATGCAACAGAGTTGGCACAACACACCCACAATGACAGAGGGGCCTGGAGTGGGAGGCACGGCAGCAGCCACTGCAGCAGAGGCATGAGGGTCAGAAGTCGGCACAAGACATTCTGGAGGTGGCAAGAACAGGAGTAGGCCACAGACGTGGCACAATGAACAGAGTGTGTAGGTCACGGCAGCAGCACAGCAGCAGCAAGGGTCAGGACAGCGCACAATGACATTCTGGAGGTGGCAAAAACAGGTGAGTAGGCCACAGAGTGGCACATGACACAGTGTGTAGGTCACGGCTGCAGCCACAGCAGCAGCATGGAGGTCAGGACAGCGGCACAATGACATTCTGGGGTGGAATAAAAACAGGAGTAGGCCACAGAGTGGCACAATGACAGAGTGTATTGTGTGTAGGTCACGGCAGCGCACACAGGCACAGTATGTTGTCAGACAGTGGCACAATAACATTCTGGAGGTGGGCCAAAAACAGGAGTAGGCCACAGAGTGGCTCAATGACGCAGTTGTTGAAAGTGACGGGCAGGTGCAACAGCATGAGGTCTAGAGGAGTGGCCCATGACCACTGTGTGGAGGTGACCACAGCAGCAACAACAGCAGCAGCAGCATGAGGTCAGAGTAGTGGTGGCCAAAATCGACACAGTGTGGATGTCACGACACCAGCAACAGCAAGCAGCATTAGAGGTCATAGAGTCGCAAATTGACAAGTGTGGAGGTGGGTGGAATTACCAGTCCCTGGTAAAGATGGTGGTGGCAGACAGCATGGAGAAACTGTCAGCAGATATGTGGATTCAAGACGGGTGGCAGCAATCAGAATAGTGGCTGAGACAGGTAGTTTGAATCCAGACTCATTTCTCAAGTTTTGGTGAGGCGTCATCACGCCCGCTGATGTAATTGACGCCTAAGGCATTGTGTGTGTGGAAATCCTGGCCGGATCCACGCCTGATATCATGACAAAGGTCAGTCAGTTCCACATTTACCGGGTTCTCCTTGGGGTTACGATGGGCCCCTGCTGCTTGAACACCCACTTCTGATACCTCACTACTGGCGGTCAGGACTGCTTCTCCACTGCAAATTCGGCAAGCTGCTGGCCACACCATCAGTTTGGCTGCCCAGTAGTCCAGGGCTTCTTCTAAACTGGGTTGGCAGAGGTGCTGTACAAGTAGGCCACCACTGTTGGTTCAGGGGACTGCTCCAGGTCCTGCTTCTGCTGATGCTGCGCGACCTGCCCTCCTACACTAGGCGGGTGAAGGAGCTGTCTCATCAGTGATCCAAGACTTAGGTTTGCTGCTGGATGAGCTGGTATGCTCTTACCCCCCCACCTTCCCCAGCAGCCGCGGCAGTTGTTACTGTGAGCGCTGCAGAACCCCCGGTCTGACCTGTTCAGAGGAGGGGACAAACTGACGCACATAGGCAGCGGCCAATGACTACGGAGGATTTTCCTATAGTATTTGAGTTTGCTCCTCCCTCTCAATAGCTGGAAAAAGGCTACCATTTTGGACCGGTAGCAAAGGTCCAATTTTTTTTTTTTTTTTTTTTTTAGGGCTGGAGAGCCAGAAGTCATCCCTCTGCGGATGGTGACTATTCGGCTGTCTCTAGCCAGGCACTCATCAGCAAGCTGCGGGCCATCTGCACAAGTGACTCCGAGGGGCTCCTACCTCCATTATCCACTGTATACTGCCACTGTGCTTGTGGGTCATCTGCTCGTCTTCCTCATCTCCTTTCTACCTCCTCCAGGTGCTCCTGCTCTCCTCTCTTGTCACCTGGGTAGAAAATCCATCATTTCAAACTGACTATGCATCTGCCTCCAATGTCCTTCTCCTCCTCCTCCAGTTCAGTCCCACCGGTCTCAACTCCTTGTGGGCCGCGAGATGTAGTCGCCACGTCTCCAGTCTCATGCCCCCAGACAGATTTTTCAGCCTCTGTTCCAGGACATGAGAGCAGTGGAATGACGTTATCATACCGTATAGTCCTGGCGACTGACAAATAACGTAGTCTCCTCGAATTGGCCTCAACAAAATGGCAGGTGTCCACACAATGAGCTGCCACTGGCTGACATCAAAGTTAAACAGAGGTGTACTCCCTGTACGCATGGATCATCAAAAATCGTTTTAATGGCCTTTCTCGCCTTTCTCTGTTCATACAGTCGGGTCCAACATGTGCAGGCTGGAATTCCAACAGGTGGACACTCGATATCAGAGTGTGTTGGGGAGGCCATTCTGCCGCTCATCGAGGAGGGTGTTCCGGCTTTGTAGGAATGATGAAGTGCATGCCCACAGTTTACTGGCCATTTTCAGAATCTTCTGAGATCGGTGGAAGACTTCAGGAACTTTTCACAACCAGACTTGAACAATGCGCCTTACAGGGCGCATGGAACCATCCCTCCTCAGGTTTTGCAGCACGGACCACCATGGTACTCATCGTCCCGTCCCATGGTTCCAAATTTGCAGTTGGCGCGGAGAAAGCCCGCATTGATTTCTTGCTGCATGATGCGGAGCATTCATCCACTTGTGTGAACTTCGTTCGCGAGGCAAGCAGGTGTATAACTGACGTTGACACGCTGTGCCCTACATATGTGGTATGATGGAGCTAGTACTTGTGAGGCTGAGATGATGGTGGTTGTGGAGAAGGAGGAGGCGGCCACTTGGCGCGGAGCCGCCAGTTTGACAACGCAGGATGAGAAAGCACGCGTCTCCTGTCCAATGTTGTTGGTGTGCCTGAGGAAGAAGACTCATCTGACCAGTGAGCTGATACAGGGACATGTTACGGGCCCTGACCGTAGTTACAGACTCCAGACGTTCCGTGCTGCCGTGACACCTTGGAATAAAGCCGATTAAGCTCAAGGACTGGCCCACCTTCTGTTCTACAATATTATAAAGTGACTGGTACTGTCTTTTTGGAAGAAGAAATTTCGGCTGTGGAACTCTCCATCTCGGCTCGGCACCAGCCATTAGTTCTCATGACACGGTGAAGAGTCCACCATTGGAAAGGGAGGACTGCAGTACCAAAAACTTGGACAGGAGCTTGGACAGCTTCTGCACCTTAGGATGTTGGACGCATACTAGTTGTCTCTTGGCAATTAGCGACCTAGTTGAACGACTTCTGGCACCATGAGTGCGAGAGAAGGAGCATCTGGTCTGAGAGATGACGGCAATGTAAAACAGCTCCCTTCTGAGAGGTGGTGGAGCTTGACTGGCATGCCATGGCATGGTGCCACTTGGCGCTGATGTGTTGTGTGGCGGAAGGATGGGGCCACCCACATATGAGCCACCCTCTTCTCCGGCCACTGGTTAGGTGACGCAGCATGTTGTTGACGCAGGGCCGTGGTGCCATCGTTAGCTCTCTGGCCACACTTCACCTTTCTGCCCACAGATTCTCATATACCCTTATTCTGTGGTCCTTCGGTAGTATTAGCAAAGAACTAGCCACACACCGCGAGTAGCTGATTTTACCGCCAACGATCCACACTGAGTGACTACTACCGCTGCTGCCTCGCTGTGTCCCTGTGCCGCTACTTTCTTTGGACCCTGCGAAGCGGGTTTTCTATCCCCAGGACGTTTGGCTCCCACGACCTCACACTGCTTGCTACTCTGACTCACGACCACTCAACCCAATTGCTGGCTGCGCCGATGCCTGACGCGCATAGCTGACGCCTTCTTCTACTGTACGATAATGAAGCTCTTGCTTCACGGCTACATGGTGCGGTCGGCTACATGATCATCGATTTGTGTTTCATAGTCACTTGCTGTCTCATCACCGGTCTTGGTATTGCAGAGCTGACCCCTTCACAAACATGACCTCTCCATGCACTCTCCACATTCTATACTTTGCCCGGCCTACTGCAAGAAGCACGGGGGATATTTGGCCCCATTTTCTGCGCTGCAAGTAACTGCTGACTGCCCTCCTCAAAGTGTTTCTCCCTCGCATATATAGTGGTGCTTGAGCCCAGACCACATAGTAGATCTCTGGCTGGAGGGAACGGATGGGACAGAGGAGGGTTGTGGACAGGTGAGGGCCGCTGACCCGCTCCTGGGCATGCCAAACTAAGGGTAGTGTCTGACGTTCCACCGACTCTTGGCTGGGGTTGATCAGATGTCATCTGGGGAGGAAGTGGTATGACCGAGTCAACCAATCAGAACCATCTGAGTCTTGCTGAAAAAACCACGACGGCCGCTTAGATGACAGCGCAGTTTTCAGGCCTCACACGAGTGACCCCGGCTGCGACGCTCCCCTTTGCAGGTGCTGCGACTGGGCCTTCCTCAAGGAATGTTTGTGTCATTGCACACTCGAAGGTGAAGAGCCTGCCAACTATCTGTCTGATCTGTTTGTTTAAAATGTACAGACTCTGTTTGATGAAGGATAGATTGTGTATGTTTAATACACAACCTGTATTGACTCCCAAAGACCCACTACAAGCTTGGGTACCCCTTGGATATAATTGCGGCTCCACAATATGGGCAGGAAAAATTGGGACTTGTATGTGACGTTTAAAACCTCTGTGTATTTTACTGAATTTTAAAAGCAACAAACAGTTAATTACCTTCGGGATATGTATGAATTATGCTACATAATTTCTTGTATTTGGTCGGTGAAAAACGTTTCTTTTACTGAATACAACTGCAGAAAAATACTTAGTGTAAACCCTTGGATTTAAATTGCGCAAAAAGAAATGTGCTGCCACATTCACCAGATGTGTAGAGTGTTAAAACGGCGTGTATTTTACGGACACACACAAAAACTTGTAATTAACCCTGTTGGATATGAAATTATGCTACAGGCAAAAGTTCTTACTTTGGACGGTGGGAAAAAGAAGTTTCTTTTACTAAGTACAACTGAAGAAAAATACTTAGTTAACCACTTGGATGTTAATTGCACCAAAAGAAATGTGCTGCCAACAATTACCAGCTTTGTAGCGTGTTTTAAAAACGGCGGTATTTTACGGAAACACAACAACAGAAAAACTTGTAATTAAACCTTCGGATATGGTTTTGCTACAGGCAAAATTTCTTCTTTGGCGGTGATGAAAAAGGAAACGTTTCTTTTACTAAGTACAATGCAGAAAAATACTTAGTTAACCCTTGGATGTAAATTGCGCAAGAAAAATGTGTGCAACAATTACCAGCTTTGTAGTGTCGTTAAAACGGCGTGGTTATTTTTATAGAGCACAATACAGAAAAACTCGTATTAACCTTCGGATTTGAATTATGCTACAGCCAAAATTTCTTCTTTGCCCGTTGACAACACAGTTTCTTTTAGTGAGTACAACAGCAGAACAACGCTTAATTAACCCCATGGATCTAAAATTGCGCAAATAATATGCTGTCAACAATTACCCAGCTTTGTAGACGTGTTTTTAAAATGGGTGTATTTTACGGTAACAACAACAGAAAAATTGTAATTAACCATTCCGGTTTGAAAATTATGCTACAGGCAAATTTCTTACTTTGGAGGTTGAATGAAAAAGAAAGTTTCTTTTAGTGACCAACAGCTGAACAACGCTTTAATTAACCCCTGGATCTGAATTGCGCAAAGAAAGAGCAACCAAAAATTATGATGTATTTGGATTGTAAAAACGCTGTTTCTTTAAATGAATCAACCTGGAACCGGCTTAGATAACCCTTGGATATTCAATGTGCTGAAGAACTAGGCAGATAGGGCATTACAAATGATATATGCTGCTGCATTGGGACAACACTTGGACTTCAGTTCCAATACCCCACAAAATCAGAATTAGAACGTAAAGAGACAGCAGTCTTGAGACAAGCTGTGACACCCTCAAAAAATCGCTTGTATTAGAAAGTGAGTTCTTTAGTATGTGACATCAAAAGCAGCAGCGGCACAGCAACCTTCCTACACTGCACAGTGAGAGAGTATGATGCTGCAGCGTTTTGCGCGCCGGACTTATATAGCTGCATCGTTGACGTTCACAGAATCCCGCCGGGTCTCTGATTGGCTTCAATCTCTGCACATGTCATGTAGACTACGCCTTTCTTCCTCCCCGATTCTTTGCCCCATGTAACGCCATGTGCTCGCAGCCATTTTATCAATCAAAAGCACACTTCGTTCACGCGAAGTACCCCAAACTTTGACTTCGTTCAGAACCGAAGTTTTCCTGAAATTCTAAACGAATTCCACTTTGTTATAATCAATTCGCCCATCTCTACTTATGTAAATAAAATATAGCTACTTAGCTTTTAAACTGTGTCTGAAATAAGACTTATGTTTTAAATTAAGAAGGTGGGTTGGAATATGTTACAAAGAATGACAAAGTGCTGAGCAACCCCGATTCTTATTAGGGCAAATACAGGCATCAAAAGTCCCCACTCCTGACTACTGTAGCCAGTTTGGAAAGCTTTGTTGTATGGCCTAATATTTTAAATCAGCTTAAAAGCTGCTTCACTTCCTCATATAGGGACACATGTATGAAAACAGTCTAGGTCTAAAACTCACTTTGTTGCCCATAGCAACCAATCAGAGCACCCCTTTCTAGTGTTGAGCGACTTTTATCGACAAAGTTGAAATTGGCAAGGTTTTTATGGTGATCGAAATTTTCAGATCATGCGATAATTAAGGTTAAAATTGGGGCATCTAAAAGATCGGCCTTTTTCGCCGTTTCCCTGTAATTTTTGGGGCCACCCCAAATCAGATTACAAAATAGAGCGGGGTTTGAGAGGGTGTGTGCGACGTCATGACGGGGAAAGGTTGGTTGCGATTGGCGGGAAAAATCAATACCTCGTATTAATGAACGCGTTTCCTGTTCACCCTTAGTGTCTCTCACGTCTCATAGGAATAGGACGTGCGCTCCCTGTTGCCAAACAGCTCAGCGAAAATTAGTCTATTTCTGCAAAGAGAACCTCTACTTTTAGCTGTGATCCTTCCAATTTAGTTAGATTAAGATTTGAAGATTTATGTAGTTAGCTAAAAAATTTTAAAGCGCATTACTGCTGAAAAAGCCCGGGGGGGAGAAGGGGGGGGGGGCCCGGGGGCAAAACACAGAAAAAGCTTATCTAAAAAGAAACTGGAAAAAGTTCCCCAAAGTTTTGTGTGACATTGCACTGCAATGACTTTTTATTAACATTTGCTATTAAAAAATATTTCCAGGATATTGGGCAGCCGAACTTATTTGGTACACATAATTTTTTAGAAACTGCGGGTTCTTTGTTGGGTTTCAAAACTCCACTTTTTTATCATACACTTTCAGATAGGTGTTCATTTTAAATTTTTTCCCAATTCCACCTGTTTGAATTTCCACCTTGCATTTTAAATTCAACCCAGCAATCTTGTAGTCAGCACAGGTTTTTTTTTTTTTTTGCCAAAATACCGTTTTAATCGAAAACATAACAGATACGTGTTTTTTGACTTTTGTCACCCAGCTTTGTTCATTGCGCAGCATCCACGTAAATCTTAAAACGAAATTTTCTATATCACCACAGGTGAATTAAAAGGGTGAAAAAAATTTCCCGTGTATTATACGAAAACAAAACAGATACGTGTTTTTTGACTTTTGCGCACCCAGCTTTGTTCATTGAGCAGAAACCCAAAAAATTTTAAAAACACAATTTATATTCACCACAGGTAATTGAAAAGGTGCAAAAAATACGTGTTTATACAAAAATAACAGATACGTGTTTTTTGATTTTGCGCACCCAGCTTTGTTATTGGCAGTTCCAGAAAATCTTAAAACAGCAATTCTTGTCCCCACAGGGAAATTTGAAAGGTGCAAAAAATCCGTGTTTTAACAAAACATAACAGTACGTTTTTTTTACTTTTGCCCAGTCCAGTTTTGGGTTGTAGACCCTTTGCATTTAAAATTTTAATCCAGCAATTTTGTTTTGTTAAAGGGGGTTTTGAGAATAGCTGTGATTTTCCATTTTAATAAAAGACTTTCCAAAAAATATTCCATACCCTTTTCAATTTTTTTATTTTCTGAACATGGGGGAAATGCAGGGGGTAAACGAGCAAAGAGGGGGTTAGCAAATGGAGGTTGAGGTATGAGAGAAGGTGCTCCTTCCGTGCTGGCACCACACGCATGCCAGCGGATCGTCAGTTGCGGAGCGTCAGGCCTGTCATCGCTGGGGCAGGGCCGTAATCTAAGTAACGACACGTCGCCAATCTTCCTTTAGTGGTTAAAGCACTGCATCTAGCGTTTACCCCCCGTCCTCACAGTCACGCCACAAATTCGTCATCAGCATATCAGCATCCTCCAACATGAAGCAGCCCCAAAAGTCAACTGTGTACCCCACCACTGTGGATAATCCCTTGTTGAAACCTCTTTTTGACAAATGCGGTTGGGGTCAGAAGGCATGTTAAAAGATCAAGAGGATGATTTGTCTCTCGACCCAGTTACGATGCCATCAAGGAGGTGAAGGAAGCCCCCAATCGGCAAAAAATCCCGGGCGGCGGGAACGCTTGCAGTGCCCCTTGCTTGTAGCCCGCAGTTCTGGATGAGAAAATCGGACACCAAGTCACCCGTGTTGAGATGATGATGAGATGATGACGACATTGCGGATCCCTCCTGGTCTTTTCCGCAGAATTTGCTTTCGAGCGTTCATCGTGGACGAGGAGGAAGACAATTAGGGAGTGTCAATACGGGTTCCCGCCACAAAAAGGGAGAGGGGGGACCAGAAGTCCGCTGATATGATTCCGCCAGCCACGGTCAGCGCAAACCCCGCTCCTCGCTTATCGCCGTCAAAAAGGTCCAGGACCTCTCAAGCCTGGGCCTTCTTTGAGCAAGCTTCTGATTCACCCAGCGATGTCATATGCCGCCTTTGCCGTAAACGCATAAGTAGAGGCAAGAACCTTAAGTGGTTAACCACCACCAACATGTCTAGTCACATGCAGTGAATGCATGAGTTGAAATGGATGGAACACTTGGCCAAAAAAGTAGTGTTGAGCGATTTTTATCGACAAAGTTGAAATCGGCAAGGTTTTTATGGTGATCGAAATTTCCAGATCATGCGATAATTAAGGTTAAAATCTGTGCATCATCTATTAAGATTGCGCCTTTTTCGGCGCTTCCTGTTATTTTGGCGGCCAGCAAATCTGATTACAGAATAGAGCAGGGGGAGATGTGTAATGCGACGTCATGACCCGGGATGTGGGATGGTTGCGATTGGCTGGAAAAATCACATGACCTCGTTTTACATAGAACAGCGTTTCCTGTTTCAGCCTCAGTGTCTCTCAGCGTCTCATAGGGATAGGACCTGCGCTCTGCCTGTGGCCAAACAGCTCAGCGAAATTTGTCTATTCTGCAAAGAGAAACCTCTACTATTAGCTGTGATCCTTCCAATTTAGTTAGATTAGAGATTTGAAGATTTTATGTAGTTAGCTAGATAATTTTAAAGCAGCATCTACTGCTGTAAAGTCACGGGGGGAGCAGGAGGGGGGGGCCCGCGGGCGAACACAGACAAGCTCTATCTATAAAGAACACTGGATAAAGTTCACCAAGATTTAGTGTAGACATTGCACTGCAATGACTTTATTATTAACAGTTTGCTATTGAAATATTTCCAGGATATTGGGCAGCCTGAACTTATATTGGATACACATAATTTCTAGTAACTGCAGGTTTTCTTTGTTAGGTGCAAAACTCCACATTAATTAACAGTAAACATTTCAGATAGGTGTTCATTTTCAATTTACCAATTCCACCTGTGTTGATATATCCACCTTGCAGTTAAATTACAATCCAGCAATCTTGTTGTCTGCACATGTTGTTTGTTGCCAAAAATACCGTGTATCATACGAAAACATAACAGATACGTGTTTTTTGACTTTTGTGCACCCAGCTTTGTTCATTGACGCAGCATCCACGTAAATCTTAAAACAGCAATTCTATAGTCACCACAGGTGAATTGAAAGGTGCAAAACATACCGTGTATTATACGAAAACATAACAGATACGTGTTTTTTGACTTTTGCGCACCCAGCTTTGTTCATTGACGCAGCATCCACGTAAATCTTAAAACAGCAATTCTATATTCACCACAGGTGAATTGAAAGGTGCAAAAAATACAGTGTATTATACGAAAACATAACAGATCCCAGCTTTGTTCATTGACGCAGCATCCACGTAAATCTTAAAACAGCAATTCTATAGTCACCACAGGTTGAATTGAAAGGTGCAAAAAATACCGTGTTTTATACGAAAACATAACAGATACGTGTTTTTTTTACTTTTGCCCAGTCCAGATTTGTTGATAGACACCTTGCAGTTAAATTTGAATCCAGCAATTTTGTTTTGATTAGAGGGATTTGAGAAGAGCTGTGATTTGCCACCTTTTAATAAGAGACTTTCCAAAACTATTCAATACCTTCTAAATTTTTTATATTTCTGAACATGGAGCGAAATGAGGTGGTAAGCGAGCAAAGAGGGGGTTAGCACAATGGAGGTAGAGGTATGAGAGAAGGTGCTCCTTCCAGTGCTGGCAAACACGCATGCCAGCGGATCGTCAGTTGCAGGAGCGTCAGGCCTGTCATCGCGGGGGTCAGGGCCCTGTGAATCTAAGTAACGAACCATCGTCGCCAATCTGTCCTTCATGGTTAATGCAACCTGCATCTAGCAGTCTTACTCCTCGTCCTAACAGTCACAGCCACAAATGTCGTCATCAGCATCATCAGCATCCATCCAACATGAAGCACCCCAATGTCAACTTCGTGTACCCACCACTGTGGATAATCCATTGTCTGAAGACCTCTTTGATACAAAATGCGGTTGGGGTCAGAAGGCATGTTAAAGATCAAGGGGTTTGATTTAGTCTGCTCTGACGCCCAGTTACTGATGCCATCAGAGGGGGTAAAGGGAACCCGGTCAACCCGGCAAAACCCCGGGGCGGTCGGCAACGCCTTGCAGTCCCCCTTGCTTGTAGCCCCAGCTTCTGGATGCAGAAAGTCAGGACGACCAAGTCACCTGTGTTGATGATGATGATGATGATGATGAAAGACATTGCGGATCCATCCTGGTCTTTTCCGCAGAATTTGCTTGCGAGCGATTCATCAGTGGACGAGGAGGAAGACAATTAGGGAGTGTCAATACGGGTCCCGCCACAAAAAGGGAGAGGGCGGTCGCAGAAGTCCGCTGATATGATTCCGCCAGCCACGGTCAGCGCAAACCCCGCCCTCGCTTATCGCCGTCAAAAAGGTCCAGGACCTCTCAAGCCTGGGCCTTCTTTGAGCAAGCTTCTGATTCACCCAGCGATGTCATATGCCGCCTTTGCCGTAAACGCATAAGTAGAGGCAAGAACCTTAAGTGGTTTAACCACCACCCAAAATGTCTAGTCACATGCAGTGAATGCATGAGTTGAAATGGAGGGAACACTTGGCCAAAAAAGTAGTGTTGAGCGATTTTTATCGACAAAGTTGAAATCGGCAAGGTTTTTATGGTGATCGAAATTTCCAGATCATGCGATAATTAAGGTTAAAATCTGTGCATCATCTATTAAGATTGCGCCTTTTTTTCGGCGCTTCCTGTAATTTTGGCGGCCAGCAAATCAGATTACAGAATAGAGCAGGTGAGATGTGTAGCGACGTCATGACTGGGATGTGTATGGTTGCGATTGGCTGGAAAAATCACAAGACCTCGTTTTTACATAGAACCAGCGTTTCCTGTTTCAAACCTCAGTGTCTCTCAGCGTCTCATAGGGATAGGACCTGCGTCTGCCTGTGGCCAAACAGCTCAGCGAAATTAGTCTATTTCTGCACAGAGAAACCTCTACTAAATTTGCTGTGATCCTTCCAATTTAGTTAGATTAGAGATTTGAAGATTTTATGTAGTTAGCTAGAGAATTTAAAGCAGCATCTACCGCTGTAAATTCACGGGGGTGTGGAGCGGGGGGGGGGGGGGGCCGCGGGCGAAAAACAGACAAGAAACTATCTATAAAGAACACTGGGAAAAAATTC
>JAODAL010076218.1:0-13710 GCA_025379985.1 Phyllomedusa bahiana | reverse complement strand
GCCTTTAAAGTGGAGAGGGAGCAGTTTATGTATACAAAATTATAAAATAAAGTTTATAGGCAGTCCCACTGAACCGGAGAGTAACCAAGATTTTTAAAATTTTTATTGGAACAGTATTTTCAACCAGCCCTAAAAGGATCCTCTCCGTAGTATTTGCCACCTATCTGAGAGTAGGATGTAATAGGGAAGAGAAGTTAGCTCTGTGTTTTATGGTTTAGGGGATGAAGGGAGAGAAGTGAAAAAAATTAAAACAGCGAGAAGCCCGCTTACCCTCCCATTGTAACCCGAGTACCGGGGGGGTTTTGGGAAATCAGCAAGTCACGGACAAAGCCCCAACCCAACACCAGCTCAAAAACGGTTTTTTTTACTGAATTCTCTGAAACAAGATGGTAACGATCCCCCAAACACAAATGTAAAATATTTTTTCCCGGGCCCTGTGTGCACAGCCGCCGCCCAAAAGTGTACCCCGGGATGCACGGTAATTTTACCTAACCGTGGGGTTCGAAAAAGGCCGTTAACCCCTTACTTCTTAATACCGTAATCACCCCAACGGGAACAATTGTGTGTGGTGGCGTTGCGGGGGCTCGTGGTGCAGCACAGCACTTACACGCTTCCCCCCAAAATTCACATGTGGCACTTTTTTTCCCTCACAGATGAACCGGGTTCAAGTAGAAAAGGTGCCAGTAAACTCTCCAATCCAAAAACAGGAGGAGTTTGGGAAAAACCCTCTTTGGCCTGTAACGGGCATAACTAACTAAACAAAATATAGCCCTTTCCAGTCCAGTCTTTTTGGCGTGCCGCATCCGCTGAGGCCCCTTAAAGAGGGCCGGCAATTCCTTTCTCAGGTGCGGGGGATGGAATGGGAGGGTCCGGTGCAGCATCTCTCTTTTTGGAGTTTTGTCCTTTTGTCCTGGATTTCTCTTTCTCCCTCGTAGGGCTTGTATAGACAGGCGGGGCTCTCCTTGTCCCTGGAAAGACTGTAAAACCCGGCCCCTTTTAGCCCAGTTCTGTTGTTTCCTCAGAATTTTTGCACTTATCAAAATGGTGCTACAGTGCCAGTCTTATACCATGTCCCTCATTTGTATATGGAAAACGGGACATAGCGACATCTTGTGGCCAAACATTGAATAACCAAGGAACATTTTACAACGTTAAGCATGGGTTTTGCTTGGAAAAACAAAAAGGGGGCGTCCCACTTCCCACACATGTACAGTGATTGACATTTTTGTCTCTACATACTTTGATCAGGGAAAGCTGGTCAATCACGTATGTGGGGGGGAAAACGGGCCTTGCCCTATCAGGTTTTTAGTCTGCTTTAACTTCTTCAAAACATGTTTTCAAATCATATAGCAATGATCCCCCAAAGCTCAGCTTTCAAAAGTGGTTACCCAGGGTTTGCATTCCACCCCAAAGGGTTTAAGCAGCTGCCCCCCGCGCCGTCCCCCCCCTCTCCGGGGGGGGGTTTCCCGGGCGGGCGGCTACCCGCGCCCACCCCTCTGTGTCCCCCCGGCCCCGCGTCCCTTCCCCCTCCGCCCCCTTTTTGGAAAGGATCCCGGCCGCCTGCGCGGGGCCGCCTTTAGGCCCCCGCCGACTTCTCAAATTTTTTTTTAAAGGGCCAGGGCCCCGCTAATTGGTCTGTTATGGGGGCGCGGGTTTTCCCTTTTAAAGGTATCCCCCCCAGCATTCCCTCCCAGTTGTTGGTGGTTTTTTGGGTGCTTTTAGAGATTTTTGGGGGTTCAGTTCTTGATTACCGTGTACCAGCCCGTTGTTTACGTTTTCCGACCTTCCCTTTTTCCCCGCCTGCCCTGCCCGCGCCCTCTCTGACTCAAACCTCTGCTGCCTGCCATGACTATGTCTCTGGATTACTCTTTTTACCACGCTGCCAGGGCCGCCATCGCAAGAAAGTCACTCGGGGGAAACGCCGGTGCCTCAGCCGCAGCAAGCCCTCCCCTTTGCGGGGGGTTTTTGGTAAAACCGGGGGTCTTAGATTCCGTCCCTGGGTGGCTTAGCTATCATCGCTTGGTTGGCCCAGCGAATCCACTCCCCGTTACAGGAGTGATATAGAAATTCCCCCCCCCAGCCCCATCCGTGCTGTGTGGCAAAAAGGGGACCCTATCTCTTGGGGGCCCTAGTTAACTGGTTTTTTTTTTTATTTTAAATCGCCAGGGCGTGTACAAAATAACAATTTCAAACAAGTACAATGGTGAAAAAAAT
Source organism: Phyllomedusa bahiana (assembly GCA_025379985.1). Taxonomy (NCBI): domain Eukaryota; kingdom Metazoa; phylum Chordata; class Amphibia; order Anura; family Hylidae; genus Phyllomedusa; species Phyllomedusa bahiana. Next base: position 11,496 of record JAODAL010076218.1, on the reverse strand, counting down.
GATTTAACAACGGTACAGAGGGAGGGGGGACCCGCCTGCGAGGGTTCAATCTACAAGGAAGGTGGAAGAAAGAAAGTGGGGGGCAGACATATTTATGAGGGGGTTTTTACGGGTGGGGGGGTTATTGTAAGTTATATGAAACCCGAAGAGAAGTTTTCGGGTTGCTTTGAAGCTAGTGAAAGTTGGGGAGGTCTGAGTTTTGGAGTAATGGTTCCGGGAAAATGGGGGAAGATGAGTAAAACCCTTTGGAGAGGTTTATGAAGACTGATAAGGGGAGAACAGAGAAGAAGGCCCTGTGAGGAGGGGAAAAATTGGTGAGGGAGATATCTGGGATTAAGACAGAGATGTATGGGGGAGAGAGTTTTTGTGGAGCTTTGTAGGTTAGTACTTGAAAGAATTCATGGCTAGTAAAGGGGGTTAAGGGGAGGGGAGAGGCAGAGGTAGCGGGGGAGAGAGAGGGATGAAAGGTCGCAAAGTTGAGGATGGGTGAAGGGAGCAAAAATGTAGTTTGGAGGCCACAAGAAGGGGTTTTTTGCAGTGTTGGGCGGGGGATGACAAGTAATGGACTTGTCAAAGTTGAGAAAGAGCGGATGCGTGGTATTTTTCGGGTTTGGGGCAGCGGCAGAGGAAAAGGTTATGGATATGGGTTTAAAAGCAGAGAAAAAGTCAAAGGGTTTTCCCGGGGCAGAATCTTGGGGAGCAAAGATAGTGTAAAGCGTTGCAGTGTAGAGAGATCGGGTAAGAGATAGAGGGGGAGGGGTTGAAAGAAGATAAATTTCGGTTTTCTCCACATTTAGTTTTAGGAGGTGGAGGAGAAGGAAGATTGGATGACAGACAGTCGGGTCGGGAGGAAGAGAGTTAATATCGGGCGGAGATGTAAAGTTGGGTGTCGGCCGCATCAGGTGGTATGCAAGCTGTGTGAAACTATGAGCTGACCCAGCCAAAGTGGTGATGGGGAAGAGTAGGGGCCCAGGACGCCCCTGGGGGACCCCAACTGAGATTGGGTGAGGGGAGGGGGGGTGAAGGGTGGAACACTGAATGTCCTTCGAGAGGTATGAGGAGATCCAGGAAGGGCCAAGTTTTGGATGCGAAGGGGGGGAGAATTTGGCGGGAGGGAATGGTCAACAGTGTCAAAGCGGGGGGGCAGGCTAAGAGGAGGAGCACGAAAGTGGTGTGGGGGCTTGCAGTTACTAGGTCATTGGTGACTTTGGTTAGGACGGTTTCGGTAGAGTGGTAGGGTCGGAAGCCAGATTGGAGTGAGTCAAGAAAAGACTTGGATGAGAGGTGAGATGACAGTTGGAGATAGACATGCTGCTCAAGGAGTTTGGATGCAAAGGAAAAAAAACAGTAAAATGGGCAGGTACAGTTCATTAAAGATTTTTTCGGGGACCAAAAGCTCAAGGAAGGGCCCTCCAATGTATTTTTTTTTTTTTTTTTAGAAAATCCCTGTCCCCTTGGGTACTACAAAAGGCAGGGGGAGATTCGAGGTGAAAAAAGTAAAAAAATTGGTGTGGGAAAGGGGGTTTTGGGGTTTTTGAAGAACTGGGCTATTTCTGTTTGGGCTATGACTCTGGCTAGGGAAGGCGCACCTAAAGGGGGCGGTGCGCGGCTTTGGGGAAAAAAGGGCCCAGGAAGTTGGGGAATATTTAATTAGGGACTGGGGGGGAGGGTAACACACATAAGCGGAAAGTAGTAAAGATAGACGGGGGGAAATTTTAGCAAAAAATAGGGGGTGGTGGAGGGGGGGGGTTATCAACATTTAAAGGAAAGGGTTAAAAGAATGAAAACTAAAAAAATCTCTAAATTCATTGATAAATGCCAAAGTCTCACCAACAAAATAAATTAATTATTTTTTGCTGAAAAAAAATTTATGAATAAGGGGGATAACTGAGACTGGTTTTGGATGAGAAAATGACTAGGGGTTAATAGGGGGTTTTCGTGTATTAAAAAGAGATCTTAAAAACCCCGGAAAGGGCGGAGGTGTTTCTCTTGAAAAAATTCTGTCGCGCCAACACTGGGGGAAGTTTTAAAGATACGGGAAAGGGCAGGTGGGTCGTTAAGGTAAAAATCATGGGTGTTTTAACAATAAAAAATTAAACCAGGGGTCTGCTATAGGCCACCAAATATGACACAACCCATGGAAGATGTACTCCTCAGGCAAATGGATGAGGCAGCTAATCATAACAAGATTGTTATCATGGGTGATGTCAACTACCCAGACATACTGTAAATTGGGAAACCGAATCCTGTGGCTCTCATAAAGATAACTAAAGATAATTACCTTTCCCAACTGGTGAAGGAGCCGACTAAAGAAAAGGCCCTTTTCGATGTAATATTGACTAAAAAACCCCCTGACAGAGTAAAAAAGGGTTCGGGGGGGGGGACCTAGGAAAGTGCCCCCAATAAAATAAATTTACATTTTTCTTAAATAGGTTTTTTGTGAGGGCCTAAAAACACGAATTTCAGGAAGGCAAATTTTAATCTGCTTGGAGGCACTAAACCTCTTGACTGGGAAGGTGTTTAAAAATAAAGAACGATAATAAATGGGAGATTCTAAAAACATTAATCCCTATGTGAGGGGATATACCTTATGGTAATAAAAAAATTAAAAAGGGGGAAAAACCCAATGTGGATCAAAGAGCTGTAATGGAGGCAATAAATAACAAAAATAAAGTGTTTAATACTGACAGGGGGCATGGAAGGCCAAAAAAAATATGGGGAAAAAAAAAATTGAAAATTTAATGAAAAAAGCACAAAGCTGGAGACAAAAAGGCTATTGGCAAGAAATTTAAAACAAATCCCCAATATTTTTTAAACCCAAAAAATAGTAAAATTTTTTAAAAATGAAAATTTTGTGCCATGGGGGAAAAAGGGCAAAACCCCTTTAAACAATTTTTTCCACTGTTTTCTGAGGAAAATGCCCCTTTCCTATTGATGATAAAGAAAAACTCCCCCTTAAATGTTTCTTTCAAACCCCAAAAGAAGTGCAGCCCGTTTAAAGAAGATTAAAAAAGACAAATCACCAGGTCCATGGAACACCCCTGTCCAAAGGGATTTAAATAATGTGATGACGGCCCCTTTTTAATTTTAGGGATTGATATAAAAGGGGTATGCCAAAAGGTTTGGGGCTGGGAAATTTTGTGGTGCCAATATTCTAAAAGGGGTCAAAAAGTGATCCGGAAAACTATAGGCCGGTAAGTTTAAACCGCTGTTGTAAGGATGTGTCGAAAATTCACTAAAAAAAAATTTTAACTTTTTCGAGGATTTTAAAGGATGGGTCCGTCAAAATCTCACGCTTCTATGAGGAAGTTAGTTCTAGACTGGATCGTGGTGGTATTGGAGTATATACTAATTTTTCTAAAGCATTTTTACTGTGACTAAAAGGTTGGTAGGAAAAATGAAAATGTTTGGACGGGGGGAAAATTTTTGCGGTTTGGAAAGAAATGGCTCAGGTTTAGAAAACAAAGGTGGAAAATTAAGGCACATCCCCCGGAGGGGATCCCTGAAATTTTGGGGTACCACAGTTCTCAGTTTTGGGCCCTATCTTTTTTAATTTTTTCTTAATGTCTCACCAGGGTTTCAAGTAAAAATTTTAATCTTTGCAGATGCACAAGTCTTAAAGAAACAACACAATAGGTTTTAACCAGATTTTTCAAGGATTGGAAAATTTGGGAGGCCCTTGGCAGAGAATGGAAATGGGGTTAAACACAGAAAAAATGCAAGGTTATGCACATGGGGAGGAAAAATCCTTTTCATGATTATTTTTAAACGGAAAAATGCGGGGGAAAAAAGTGACAGGGAGAAGGATTTGGGGAATCCGGGTGGACAGTAAACTTTAATTGTAGCAGCCACTGCAGGCGCATCCCAAGGCAAACAGGATTATGGGGTTTTTAAAAAGGGGGTACAGATGCACACAATAAAAAATCATTCTTCCTTATAAATCATGGTCAGACCACACATGGAAAATTGTGTACATTTTTGGGCCCCCCATTTTTCAGGAAAGACTTGTAGAGCTTGAACAATACAAAGGCGGCAAAAAAATAATAAAAAACTGAGGGACTGCAAATCCGAAAGTTTGCAAAAATTTTGGGTTATTGATTTTGGAAAAAATATTCGGGGGGGACATAAAAAATATTTTTTTTAAATATTTTAAAGGGGCAATTTATAATAATAATAATAATAATAAAAAATAATAATCTTTATTTATTTTTAGCGCCACATATTCCGCAGACTTTACAATTTGGAGGGTATAAGCACAGACAAACCAGACATTACATTTAAAAAAAAAAAAAAAAGCTTGACAAAAGAGACACGAATGTGGGGGGCCCCGTCGCAAAAAGGGTTTCAATCTTTTAGGGTGTATGTGTGAAAAAAAAGGGTGACAAGGCTTCGTTTTTCAAGTTCCGGCCAGTTACATAAATTAGGGTTTTGGAAAAATAAAAATGGATGAACCTGCCATCCCAACCTACATCTATTTTCAATAAGTGCCTGTGGGTGCCAAAGTGCAGGAATGCGAATGTGTGACAGAATTTGGGGGGGTTTTAACAATTAGGGTCTTTAAAGGCTTGGGCCCAAGAAGATGAGTTTTCAGAGCGAAATTAAAACTGTGGGGTTGTGATGTCCTGATCCATGGGTAAAAAAGTTCCAGAGAAAAAGGTGAATACGTGCAAAATCTTGGGGGACGGGCATGGGAGGTTCGGGTGAGTGAAAAGAGTCAAATAGAATCTCTCCCAAATTTTTTTACAAAAAAATATTCACAAAAAATTTTTACATTTTTTTTTCTCCAATATTATAGAAGTTTCAGTAGAAACACAAAACGCTTCAATACATCATAAATGTACCAGGGAATCTTTTTGATGTTAAAAATTATGAAACAGCTTTGCAGGGTTACTCGCGTGAATTCGTCTATCGTCGACAAACCGATGGGCTGGTCGAGAGTTTAACAAGCCTTTAGGTCAGCAAAAGAAGTGGTGGAAAAGGATTGGCTTTACTGGTATGGAAACGATATGGGATCGATTCGATGTCGATACGTCAATTATCATGACGATTTCCGATAGTCGATAAAAATTTCATCATGACCTTTAAAGTTAGGGGAGAGGAAAAACACCTTATTCTTTCACCCCAAAAAGGGTAGAGAAGCTGGAAATTAAACATCCACAACAGTTTAAATGGATAGTTTTCACAGCTAAGGCAAGACAATGGGTTATAAAAATCACAGAAAAAAAAGTCACAGCCCCTTTACTATCCTGCTTGACCCCCAGCAACCCCTTAAAACCGCATGCCCCCCCAAAATTAAAAAGTGCCAGAAGGGAGATTTGAACCCTCATTTTTCTTGAACTGGGCATTGACTTTCCCCTTCCCGTACCCCAGCATGACCCCCAACCGCATGACCCAAGATTAAAAAATGCCGGGGAAAAAAGGGGTCTTTGAACCACCATTTAGTTAACTGGACATTGCTATACCGTCCTTGGCCACGCATGAGCCCAAACCTGTTGACCCAAGATTAAAAAAAAACCGGAAAAGGATCTTTGAACCACCTTTTTTTTTGAATGGCAGTGACATCCCCGTCCGGGACCGCAGCATGACCCTTTAAAAAAGTCTGATGGGACCCCGGTGTGGTTTTTTTCGCCCAAAAATTTTTCCCCCCTTTCAATCTGATTCGTGCTGTGTAGACATGTTGTGGTGGTTAAACCCTAAGATTCTTTCCCCCTAGATGCGTTTATGGCAAAGGTGGGTATACATTCTAGGTGAATCGAAGCTTGCTCGAAAAGGCCAGGCTTTAGAAGTTTGGACCTTTACGACGGTGTAAGCGAGGAGCGGGTTTTCCCCCTGATCGTGGCTGGCGGAATATTTTAGCGGATGTGCGACCCCCCACTTTTTTTGAGGGGGGACCCGTACAGACCCCCATCATCTTTCTCCTGTTAAATGTAAGCCTCAAGCAAATTCTGTTGAAAAGCCACGTTTGGGTCTGCAATGTCGTCGTTTATCATATCCATCAACACAGGTGACTTCCCCGTTGACATTCTCATCCTGGAGTGGGGCTACAACAAAAAGGCAATGCAAGGCGTTGCCCCCCGCTCGGGGTTGTGGGGACTGGGCCGGGTTTTCCCTTTTCCTCCTCCGATGTCATCAGCTTGGGCGTCGAGCAACAAAATCATCCCCTTTTGGGTTCTTTATTTTTTGAAAAATTCCTTCTGACCCCAACCCCCATTTTGTCTCAAAAGAGGATTCAGAAAATGGATTATCCACAGTGGGGGTACACAGTTTAAATTTGGGGCTGCCTTCGCTTCATGTTGGACAATGCTGACATGATTTTTGACGACATTGGGCCCATCGGGAGGGGGAGAGTGGTAAGATGCTGGATGCAGGTTGCATTAAAAATGAAGAACAGATTTGGGGATGCTGTTCGTTACGGTTCACAGGGCACCGACCCACGATGACAGCCTGATGGTCCTGCAACCGACGATCCCCCTGGCTTGCGTGTTGTCGCCGCACTTGGGAAAGGGGACCTTCCTCGTACCCCCTATTCTCCTGTCCTACAACCCTCTTTGCTCCACCACATGCATTTCACTCCTGTTCATAAAGATAAAATGAAAAAGGTATGGAAAGGGTTTTTTACATTCTTATTGAAAGAGGCAAATCAAGTATTCTTTAAAACCCCTTAATTCCTACAGCCCCCTAGGATTAAAACAGAATTTTGTGTAGCGAAAAACCTGTGAAATGGGGGTTGGTGGAAGAAAGAAAAAAAAAAAAGAACGTGTTTTCCCTTCAGTTCGGGATTTACAACTGCCCGTGGGGTAGGGAATTGAAAAGTTTTCAACAAACTATATCAAGTGCCTTTTGGCCAAAAATGAGATTTACTGAGTGCAATAAAAACTATTCAAAAAATTACCAGATGAGAAATTTCGTTTTTTGAAGCAATGACACACGAGAACAGTTACGAAAATTTCGAAACCTAATTTAAGTACAGGTGGCTCTTTGACCCCAAAATGGCTGCCAAAGTGCGTACACTTTTGAAAGTTAACAATAAAAAAAGGTGGTTTTTGCACCAATGAAATTTCCAACGTTTCTAGAAAAATTTTGTTTCCTAATTAAGTACAAGGTAGCTCTTTGAACAAAAATTGGGCGCACCAAAATGAAATACAGTATTTAAAATTATACGGATAACAAAAGGGGGTTTTTTCACCCCAAAGAAAAACACCCAAAAGTTACTACAAAATTTTGTACCAAATTTAAGTCAAGGTGTCTCTTTGAACAAAACTGGGCGCACCAAAGTGAAATCCCATTTAAAAATTATCGGATAAGAAAAAGGGTTTTTTTTCACAATAAATACCCAGCAGTTACTAGAAAAATTTTTATACCAAATTTAAGTACAAGGGTCTCTTTGAAAAAAAAACTGGGATACAAAATAAAAGGTACAAAATTTCACCTCAGGGGGGGGGGGGGGGAGGTATGTGGGGCCAAAAAAGTGGTTTTAAAAAAATGCCTTTCAATGAGGTTCAAAACAGAGTTGGGCTGCAAATTAACCCCTCCTTTCCAAAGCCAGCCTGTCTGTCTGTCTGTCGCCCCCCCCCCCCCCACCGCGGCTGTACAGCGCTAATGCTTTTTTAAAATTCTGTCTAACAACTAATAACTGAATTTCTCTAATTACCATAAACTAAGTTCACAGCTAAAAGCATAGTTGTCTGTATAATAAAGAGAAGAATGTGTCTCTGAGCTGAGATTTGCAACTCTTGCCAGTGAGAGACATGAAAAATGATACTGAACAGGGGAAAAGCTGTTTAGCAAAACGGGGGGCATGTGATTTTTCAGCCAAAACAACCATACACATCACAGTATGACGTGCACACGAACTCACCCTGCTCTTCTTCTAATGATTTGCTGGCCCCAAAAAAAAACAGGAAGCCGGCTGAAAATGGCGCGATAGTAATAGATTTCTAGATTTTCACCTAAAATATCGCGGGGACAGAAAAATTTCCGATCAACCCAAAAAAAATGCGATTTTAACTTTGTTGATTATAATCGCTACCCTATGAATGGGCCCCCTTTTTTTTTAGTTCCTTTTCATGACAGGGAGGTACCCCCAAATGTTCACCGGTTTTTGCCTTTTTGGTTGCTTTGTTTGCACCCTAGGGGGGTAGGATATCAAAGGAAACCCGGGAGAATGAAGCCATGCCCTATTCAGGACATAGATCATGTTGCCCAAAATGCAGGAGAGAATATCCAGGTAAATGCCCAAAATAGGTGCAGGAGGCACAGGCAAGGGTCAATTAACAGGTCTGGATTAAGCAATTTAGTTGGGGATCGGAACTGTGCCCACTGTGAGGTAAAACCTGGCCCAAGTGGCAGGTCCCTTTGGACTTTTAAAACAGGACTCTGTCCCCCTTTAAAAAAAACAATGTTAAGGTCCTCCCCGCAAAAAATCTGTTCACAAGATCCCATACTTTAAAATGTGAGGGAAAAGACGATACCTCCCATCGGGATTCATGGACCTACAGGGGCCCCAGTCACTCGGGGACCCGGGGTCCAGAAGCCCCACAGGAGGTCATGCTAGAGGACTCAAAGGATGCAAGAGGTGGGGGAATTGAGAGGGCAAAAAAAGGGTGCTTCAGCCTGTTGTGCTGTGCAAAAGTCAATGGGGAGTAGAGGTTTTTTGCAATGACTACTGCTGACTAAATTAGGTATCTAAGGTGGAGCCCAACCGCCAAGGGTAATGAGTTTATTGAGCATTGGGCCAGCTAGATCATCACCAACTTAGCCCCATGGCATGTTATTGGCAGATCCCCCTTTTCAAAGACGAGGAGAAAAAAGCCTTTGTCCCGACTGAGAGTCAATCCCGTATTGTTCGCTGTCATTTAGTTTACAAGGGGCTCCTGCCAAATTCAAAGGGGGCCCTGGAACAGATCCCCTTTTCCCATAGAAGTATGTGGGACACGCTTGGATTGCTATTTATCTTTCCTTTATTTACAAGTCACCTCAGCAAGGTCCAAGTCATTATAAATGCCTTAAGGAAGGCCAGGTTTACAGTTATCCTAGGCAAATGTGCACTGGGAATGGAGGTGTATGTGTATATATATATATATACGGTATATATATATATATATATATATATATACCGTATATATATATATATATATATATACACACAGTATATAGTGCACATAGACCATCTACATGGTCTATCTAGTGTCTGCCCTTTTATTATTTCTTTGTATTGTTAGCTTAGGATAGATACTGTATGTATTTATCTAGGGACAGTTTACATTCCCTTATTTTCTTACATTGCTTCTGATCTCCCCCAAAGCTAATCTCAGAATGTGGCCCCTTGTTCTTGTGTTAAGTTGCTTATTAAATACACTTTTACTGAACCTTACTTAAACCTGTCACATATTTAAAGTTTTGATCTTGTACCCTTTTTCTCTACTGTATTTCAGGCTTTACAAAGTACAAATTTCCTACTCTTATTTGTGCTTGAGAGATTATACCCTTTTTGTCTTTGGACCCGCTCTATTTTCTCAATATCCTCTTGTGGGTGAGGTCTCCAGAACTGACAACAAAATTGTAGATGTGGTCATTATTGGGATCACAACCTTCTTCTTTCTTCTTTTCATACTTTGCTATACTGACAGGCATTCACCTTGCATCTCTGCTGGCTGGCTGCACTGTTGACTCATTTTGAAGCTGTTAGAAATCAGAACTCCTAAATCTCTATCCTCTGAAGTCCTGGATAACACAAAACTGTTGATGCAATACACAGACTGATGATTCTTTCTCCCAAGTGCATAATTTTCCTTTTAGAAACATTGAACTACAGATTCCACTATTACCTCTACTGTATTGTTGCATGAGTATGCATTCAATTGACATCTCGTAAACAATAGTCTAGCCTGTACAGCAAAAGAGTAGCCCACCAAAGGAATAAAGAATCCTCCAGTGGGCTGTGGAAAAAAAATGTACCCCCCCCCTAAGGGGGAGCGAGCATACTATAAGATTGCACGGGTTTCACAAGGGGACTGGACCTTGAACCTGTATTTTTCCTCTCACCACATGCTACAGACACTTAAACCCCTTAAGGAACAGTTTTCACCTTTTTTGAGCCCTTTTTTTTTAAATCTGACAAAAAAGAAAGAGGCAATTTCTATCCTTCAAATTTTACTAAATACGTTAAAATATCCCATTTCCCAAAGGGTTTGGGGAGCCCCATTAAAACCAATTTTATGCAAGAGGAATGGTTTACCATGAAAATGGTTCAACCATAAAATAAGACTTTTTAGATTTATGTACCTTACGACCCCTAAATTTTTACAGTAATCTATTGATAATGAAAAACGATGTAAGCCACAGGTAAAGAACAAAAAGGTCTACCTCGTTGGAGCAGTACAAAAAGAAGTCGGAGGTGAAAAAGAATCATGTGAAATTAAAACCCAAATTTTTAACATAAATTGAAAAAATTAAAAATGGGATAACCGATTATCTGCACAATCATAACAATTTGGGGCTAAAAAAGCAACTAAATTTCAGCATTTAAAAAAGAAAATCAAACAAAAATATTTTAGAGGTAATTCTCGGGCAAAAAATGCCGTACATGATGAAAGGGAAATCAAATCCTTTTTCCCAAAAAAAATTCAATTTAAAACCATTTTTGGGGAGTAAGTCCTTGTTTAAAATATAGTTGCATATTGGGTACATTCTCCAAAAGACAGAAAGAAGATAGCCATTGTTTAAAGATATGGGGCAATTTTCTGTAATTTTTCTGGTTTTTTATGTTGGAGTTAAAAACCCGTTTATAAATTTTTGTATGTTGAAGGGGGAAGAAAAAGCACTTTCTGAAGATGCGGCTTTTCAAATCCTTATATAGCTTTTTGTGTTTCTGCTAACATTTTTCTAACAAAGAACTAGTTTAGGTTTGGGGACCAAAGCTTTTACAATTGCAAGGGATCTTGATGGGGTTTCCCGTACCCCCAGTAAAGTCGACTTTGTTTTTCCTCTGAGTTTTTTCCCCACATGAAAGCCTGAATGATGTCTTTTTCTATGAGTGGTTTAGGAAGCCTTTGGGGCAATTTTTTAATTTTTTTTTGGTATACATCCCCTTATTCAATTCTCTGCAACCATGGACAAGAAAAACATCCACTTTCCTTGGGCAGAAGTACATTCAAGGAGAAAAAAATTTTTAACTAAAAACTCTATTCAAAGCCTATTTAGGGATAAATTCTTTTTAGAAGAGCCACAATAACCCAGCAATTTGTGGACATCCCTCAGAGTATTCATCAGAAAAACGGGTTTGCTCTGAGGGGAAGTTGTACATTGACACAAAAGCCAAAATATTGTTGAAAAGTTTGATGTTCGTGGGTTGAGAGAAAAAAAGTGAAAAGATGGGATGGACTTTCTCCAAAAGAAAGAACAAAATTTTCCAAACTCTGCAAAAAGAAAAAAAAAATGGGAAAGGCTGTTATTTTTTAGCACGTTTGATTCCTATAGGACTTTTTTAAACATACT
>JAODAL010076217.1:0-13710 GCA_025379985.1 Phyllomedusa bahiana | reverse complement strand
ATGTGTTGCAAATTTTCTTGAAAATGTTAAAAATTGCTGCTAAATTGCTGCTATTGTCATAAAAAAAAGACATTAAAAAATGATGCCAACATATACTAGACATATGGTAGATGCTTACATGAAGACATTTTGTAGCTTTGAAAATGGCAAAGTTTTCAAAGTTTCATGACATTTTGCTATTTTTCACAAATAATTTTTAATGATTGTATTGACCAAAATTTTTACTAATTTAATGCACACTTTCTCTAAATCACATGGATAGGTAAAAGTATAAAAAAGTTATTCCCACATAAAGTGACTCAGATTTAAAAAAAAAAATGGGTCAGAAATGACAAAACTGGATGCATCCTTATGGGATTAAAGAGTACCTATCACCATCAAACAAATACACAAAAATGTATAGTAGATGAAATTATAAGACTTTCAAATACATGTCATTAGCAAATCAAATGATTCGCATCAGTATTACAGGGAAACAGGTTTTACTTTCATTTTGTCAGGTGACAATCTAGTAAGATTTCTTCTGTGGGAGATACCAACTGTGCAACTGTGCAGGGGGAGCTGTGGACATAGCTGTTTGTACAGGATTAATCAGAGTCTCTCGCTGTTACATACACTGCTGTAGGAACAGCACACTGAGGGACATATGGCTGACAGCATTTACTTGTTGCTTCCAGATTTCCTCCAGAGCACACAGACAGCTCTATAACACTGCTGCAAGTGTAATAATACCCAGCATGAATACATTACCTTCCAATTGTCCCACTTTTGGAAGGACAGTCACTTATTTTTAACCAGTGTCCCTCTGTGCATGTCTCTCTTTGTCATATGAGAAATAGATTTGCTTTTACAAACTTACTATTTTGCTTCAAAAATTACCTTTCTGACTCATAACTGTATATTAGACTGCAACTTAAATATTATTTAATTATTTTGTGAAATGTAGACCTTAAAATTTTCTATATTTTCCGATGATATTTCTATTAACATTTTAATTAAAAGTTATTCAAGTGTATCACTATGGGCATGTCCCCACGGCAAGGGTTTTTGGCTGGTTTTTCAGGTGGTTTGCGGTTTTGCAGACACGCCTGAAAAACCAGCCAAAATGAGCACAATGGTGCTCTATGGAAAACCCGTGCAGCAGTCCCCACTGCACGGGTTTTCCGCCCGCCGGTTTTTCCGCCCGCGGGCCGCCCCGCAGGCCGTTGTGCTTGCACAAGCTTCTGTCCGGTTTTCGGATGGAATCTGTGTAGCAATGTGAAGGGGTAGGGCTTTTCTCCGCTCATCGTGGAGAAAAGCCGTCCCCACCGCGGCCGTGTGCACAGCACACAACCGGACAACTACCGGTCAGATAAACCGACCGGTATTTGTCCATTGCCGTGAGGACGCAGCTATAAATTCAAAATTGGATTCTTTACATGGTATACTCTAGGTGTACCTCTTTGACCATCTTAAAAGTTGGGAGGTATGTGAATAGTATACAGTTTACTATTTGTATACTTACAGGCTCCCACGTGCACACTGCACTCTCCAAGCTCAGAAGCAGGAAGTATGACATAGCTGTCAAAATAGGGCTTCTTCATTCTGTCAGGTGGGGGACTTGGCCTGATTTCACTCTTGTCTTAAAGGGCAAGCATTTTTTTTAAACTGAATTACAGGTGAAATGCTTCCATCTCCCTAATTAAATGTATTTGAGAAATTGTTTATATTTTGGTCTTTAATAACCTCACAAGGTTCTCTGGAGGTGATAGGTCCCCTTTAAGCATTGTACATCATCTTAAAATGACTGCTGAACAGGCTCCCAGTTGGAGTTTATCCCAAGGAAGCAAGGTTTTTGTAATTTGCACTCAAGTCAACCAGGACCAAAAAAGAGCTGATGGAACAAAATGTTACCTATGTAACACATCAAAGTTCAAAATGGCACAGTTGATTGTAAAGCAACATTTGGATTAAGTTTATATGTTCTAATCATGCTTAAATGGGTATTCTCAGGCTTCTAAAGTGTCCTCCTGTATCCCAAAAACTTCTAATAGGGTAATTGACTTTCCGTATAATTGAGACCAGACCATTTGTTATGTATGATACTCCATGCTATATAAAATGCAGGTTATTTTCTGTTAAACACATCTTCTTTGATACCATGGTAATTGGCCTCTTTCGGCAGGACCCGTTTTCCCATTCTGGTGGATCACTTCTTGATGATCTTTCATTTATGAAATTTTGACATTTTAGCTCATGGTGATTTCAAAAATGTATTTCTCTTCTTATGGTTCACTTTAAATATTTTTACTTTCCAGCCTTTTATTGAAAAGACCATCGACTTGGGAGAAAGCCAGCAGAGAAAATACTATTATTTTTCATATATTCCATCAGAATCTGTTTCAGCCATAACAATTAAATTTCTATTTTCCCTTATAATTTCAAATTGCAATAACCTTCGACTCTAGAATTGAAAAATGGAAAACCTCCCAGGAATAGGCTCAATTATAAAGAAGCAGACGTGGAGTGTTCAGATCTGGGTATCTCAATCCACCAGTCACATAACAAAATTTACTTGCCCGAGATGGAACATCCCTAAGGTGTTATGAAATCTTCACATTTAGTATAACCCATCAAAAGCCGTTTAATGAAGAGTATACAGTATATAATCAGGGTCGGATTAAGGTTAATGGATGCTTCTGGGCAAAAAATAGGTGGGGGACCCCATCTTACTTACTGGGAGACAATTGGCTATCTGGATTTAGCTGTGACATTAACTGTACTGGGCATTGGAGAAAGGTGGTTGTGAAAGCCTCCTTGGTCTTCAAGGTGGTGGAGGCCACGGGCATGTGCCCTATGTGCCCTCCCTTTAATCAAACCCCCAAAACAGATACCAAATAGACATCAAGTTTAGCTAAAGAAATAAGCATCATAGTCCTTTATAAACCCATTGGCAACACTTCTATTCAGTCAACAACCATTTTGTCATTTGTCACTGCTGTAATACTAGTATTGAATTGAGAAAGTACAGTCTCATTATAGCAATTTTTATGGGGTATACAGTTTTCAGTGAAGCACATCACTTTTACACCCTTTATGATAAACATTGTACATTAAGGCCATGTCCCCACTGTATCAGTTTGCGGACGGTTTTTCAGACTGTTTGCAAATTGTCTGAAAAACCGTCCGCAAACTAACGACGGGGCTCTATGGAAAACCCATGCAGCAGTCCCAGCTGGCTGCTTATTTACCTGTTTGTATGTTCTTATGACAAGGAAACATTCAAACCACAGAAAATTCTGCATGGACTAGATAAAATTAACCTTTAATACTTATATAAATATAATTAAATATAAAGACAGCCCAACACAAAGCCTAATCTTGTATGCTGGATGAGATAATAAACCTAGGGCCTAGAATGATGTGGAAAAACTCTGAGATTCTCGGTTCACATATTTGATCAAAAGATGTTTAAGCTGCCCACGACTTTCAACGTGATCTCAGATAGGGCAGTTCCTATGCTATCTTTACTCTCAATCGAGCCAATCAGGCCTCCGCTGGGTCAACCGACCTCCATTATTCAGAGAGAAAAAATAAAAAACACCCAACCAGCAAGCTGCCCTGCTTATGACAGCTTGTGAGAGTGGGTGGGGACAGAAACCCAAAATGGAAGCACCCCTTCCTTCCCATATAGGTTAAAATCAATGTACACCAAGTATAACGTATGTTTCTGCACACAAAAACATTTCTGAAAAAACGTATGCAAACCTGGGTGCCACTGGCAGGGCTGCGGCACATATATATATATATACATGTACACACACAGACCGCCGCCAGCGGCACACTACTGCAAAAAGGGCAATACACTACGTGGAAATCCCTAAAGAAGCATTTATGCGATCTATCACACATGAAAAAACTCTGAGATTCTCGGTTCGCATATTTTGATCAAAAGATGTTTAAGCTGCCCACAACTTTCAACGTGATCTCAGATAGGGCATTTCCTATGCTATCTTTACCTCTCAATCGAGCCAATCAGGCCTCTCACTGAGTCAACCATGAAAAAACTCTGAGATACTCGGTTTGTATGTTCTTAGGACAAGGAAACATTCAAACCACAGAAAATTCTGCATGGACTAGATAAAATTGAACCTTTAATACTTATATAAATACAATTAATATAAAGACAGCCCAACACAAAGCCTAATATTGTATGCTGGATGAGATAATAAAACCTAGGGCCTAGAATGATGTGGGTCACATATACTGGCTGATGTATATCATAGTAGAATATACTCACAGGGGGACTCCAGGCACTAGTGGATACCTATTACTCACAGCATCTTAGCCACCCACTGATTTATGGCCGTCAGGGGATTAGATACCTGGCCATGCTCCAAGTGGACCTCCATGGTAGGGAAGACTCCTACTGCCTGAAGTTGCCCTGAGAGTATATTCTACATGGTGTGCGACCTCCCTACTAGTAATCTTGTATGTGTGTGTGTGTGTATTATATTTATATATATATTATATATTATAATATATATATATATATATATTCTATATTTATATTATATACATATTTACATACATATCCAGGTATTAAGTAATACTACTATGTCAGGACCAAATTTTACCACCAAACAGTGCTTAAATGTTACCTCCAGACTGTTACTGAAAAAAGGACTGTACAAAAAATTATATTACCAATTATACGACTATACAACGCCCAAATAATTTCGCCACAGCATGACTCCTCTTACTACCACTACATAGTGACTGAGTAATCTTATCATATTGTTATTGAATACGAACCAAACTACTGTACAAGGACCAATATTACCACCATACTGTAACCATTTAGTGGTAGATACTTGTTTAACATATATATATTTAGCATTGTATCTTTCGCACGGCGTCTTTCAGAACGTATGTCGAGGTGTAATTGCGCTGCAATATGCTCTGAAATACATCATGTAACTACGGTAATAATAGCTCTCATAGAGCATCTTCTCCGACGTGTATTGAGCACCTAGAGAAAGAAGTGACATGTCTAGAGATGGGCGAATTTCTCGAAATTCGGTTCGGTGTCTTCGCCGAATTTTCCGACAAAAATAACTTCGGTCCGAATTACTTCAGGACGAAACATGTTAAAAACCAGCTATTTCCAGGCTGCACAGAGCCTGCAGGGTGCTGTAGAACGTTGTGCCATGCTTAAATATGCAGAGGGAGCTTGGTTTGGTCTTCATACAATGTTGTGTTTTAGTATGACACGCACATGACTGCCGCCGCTCTTAGAATCGCTTCACTATAAAATTCCCTGGGCACTTAAGGGGCAAAACTGACCAAAAAAACTGAAGCGGGAATGTAGCCTGATAAAGTCATGGCAGCGACAGCTGGAAAAAAACAAGCTGAGGGCTCAGGTGGCAACATCAGTGACAGAGCGTGGAGGTGACGGCGGCAGCCACAGCAGCAGCATGAGGTCAGACAGTGGCACAATGACATTCTGGAGGTGGCAAAAACAGGAGTAGGCCACAGAGTGGGACAATGACACAGTGTCTAGGTCACGGCAGCAGCCACAGCAGCAGCATGAGGTCAGACAGTGGCACAATGACACAGTGTGTAGGTCACGGCAGCAGCAGCATGAGGTCAGGCAGTGGCACAATGACACAGTGTGTAGGTCATGGCAGCAGCCACAGCAGCAGCATGAGGTCAGACAGTGGCACAATGACACAGTGTGTAGGTCACGGCAGCAGCCACAGCAGCAGCATGAGGTCAGACAGTGGCACAATGACACAGTGTGTAGGTCATGGCGCAGCCACAGCAGCAGCATGAGGTCAGACAGTGGCACAATGACACAGTGTGTAGGTCATGGCAGCAGCAGTGTCACGGGGGTCGCGGGCTCCACTGCCCTCCGCGACCATCTCCCCGCTCGCAGGGGGTCCGGCGCGGCGGCCCGCGACCACCCCTCTGCTGGCTCGGCCTCGGCGCCGCCTCTCTTACCCGGCCGCACTCCGGTGAACGCCGCTCCTGCCTGTCCCAGCCGTCGTGCGCGTGGCCGCCGCTTAAGGCGCGCGCGCACCGGCTTCTCTAAATTTAAACGGCCAGTGTCCCGATAATTGGTTTATTGTCGGGCGCTGGTTCTATTTAAGGTATCCGCCCCTAGTACTTCCTGCCAGTCTGTTGGTGTGCTTACCTAGTGTCTAGAGAGTATTGCTGTTCTGTCCTGATCACCCGTGTACCAGTCCGCCTGCTTACGTTTCCTGACCTTGCCTGTTTGCCGCCTGCCTGACCGTCTGCCTGCCTCTGACCAAGAACCTCTGCCGCCTGCCCTGACTTCTGCCTGTCCCGACTACGCTACGGATTACGTTTCTGTACCACGCTGTACCCCGGCCGCCATCGCAAGCAAGTCACGTCAGGGGTAACGACCTGGTAGCCTCACGCCGCAGCAATTCCATCCCGCTTTGCGGCGGGCTCTGGTGAAAACCGGGGGCTACTTAGATTCCGTTCCCTGGCGTGGCTTAGCTATCACCGCTTGCGTTGGCCCAGCGGATCCACTCCTGCGTTACAAGCAGCATGAGGTCAGACAGTGGCACAATGAGATTCTGGAGGTGGCAAAAACAGGAGTAGGAGACAGAGTGGGACAATGACACAGTGTGTAGGTCACGGCAGCAGCCACAGCAGCAGCATGAGGTCAGACAGTGGCACAATGACAGAGTGTGGAGGTGACGGCGGCAGCCACAGCAGCATGAGGTCAGAGAGTGGCACACTGATATTCTGGATGTGGCTAATAGAGGAGTAGGGCAAAGAGTGGCACAATGACACAGTGTGGAGTTGACGTCATCATCTTCAGCAGCAGCATGAGGTCAGACAGTGGCACAATGACATTTTTGAGGTGGCAAAAAAAGGAGTAGGCCACAGAGTGGCACAATGACACAGTGTGTAGGTCATGGCAGCAGCCACAGCAGCAGCATGAGGTCAGACAGTGGCACAATGACAGAGTGTGTAGGTCACAGCAGCAGCCACAGCAGCAGCATGAGGTCAGACAGTGGCACAATGACATTCTGGAGGTGGCAAAAACAGGAATAGGCCACAGAGTGGCACAATGACAGAGTGTGTAGGTCACGGCAGCAGCCACAGCAGCAGCATGAGGTCAGACAGTGGCACAATGACACGGCAGCCACAGCAGCAGCATGAGGTCAGACAGTGGCACAATGACATTCTGGAGGTGGCAAAAACAGAAGTAGGCCACAGAGTGGCACAATGACAGAGAGTGGAGGTGACGGCGGCAGCAGCATGAGGTCAGACAGTGGCACAATGACATTCTGGAGGTGGCAAAACAGTAGTAGGCCACAGAGTGGCACAATGACAGAGAGTGGAGGTGACGGCGGCAGCAGCATGAGGTCAGACAGTGGCACAATGACATTCTGGAGGTGGCAAAAAACTGGAGTAGGCCACAGAGTGGCACAATCATAGAGAGTGGAAGTGACGGCGGCAGCAGCATGAGGTCAGACAGTGGCACAATGACATTCTGGAGGTGGCAAAAACAGGAATAGGCCACAGAGTGGCACAATGACACAGTGTCTAGGTCACGGCAGCAGCCACAGCAGCAGCATGAGGTCAGAAAGTGGCACAATCACATTCTGGAGGTGGCAAAAACTGGAGTAGGCCACAGAGTGGCACAATGACAGAGAGTGGAGGTGACGGCGGCAGGAGCAAAAGCATGAGGTCAGAGAGTGGCACAATGACACAGTGTGGAGGTCACGGCAGCAGCCACAGCAGCAGCATGAGGTCAGACAGTGGCACAATGACAGAGTGTGGAGGTGGGTGGCAATACCAGTCCCTGGTAAAGATGGTTGGTGGCAGATGGAGAAACTGTCAGCAGATGTGTGGCATCAGGCAGGTGGTGGCATCAGAATAGTGGCTGAGGCAGGTAGTTTGAACCCAGACTCATTTCTCACAGTTTGGGTGAGGCGTCATGGCTGATGTAGTCTGACGCCTAAGGCATTGGTGTGTGGAAATCCTGGCCGATCCACGCCTGATTCATCTTGACAAAGGTCAGTCGTTCCACATTTCCCGTGGACAAGCGGGTTCTCCTTGGGGTAACGATGGCCCCCGCCGCACTGAACACCCGCTCTGATGCTACACTACTGGCCGGGCAGGACAGCTTCTCCACTGCAAACTCGGCAAGTTGCGGCCACACATCCAGTTTGGCTGCCCAGTAGTCCAGCGGATCTTCTAACTGGGGTGGTAGAGTGCTGTCCAAGTAGGCCACCACCTGTTGGTTCAGGGTCTGCTCCAGGTCCTGCTGCTGCTGCTGCTGGCGACTGCCCTCCTCACTAGGTGGGTGAAGGAAGCTGCTCATCAGTGACTCCAGACTTAGGTTGCTGCTGATGGAGCTGGTACTGCTCCGACCCCCCACCTTCCCCCGGCAGCAGCGGCAGTAGTACGTGAGCGCTGAAGAACCCCCCGGTCAGACCTGTCAGAGGAGGGACGATGCCGCACTTAGGCTGCGGCCAACTGACTACGGAGGATTTCCCTATAGTATTTGAGTTTGTCCTCCCTCTCAATAGCTGGGAAAAAGGCTCCCATTTTGGACCGGTAGCGAGGGTCCAAAAGGGTGGAGAGCCAGAAGTCATCCCTCTGCCGGATGCTGACTATTCGGCTGTCACTAGCCAGGCAAATCAGCATGCTGCGGGCCATCTGCACAAGTGACTCCGAGGGGCTCCCTGCCTCCATCTCCACTGTATACTGCCACGGTGCTTGCGGGTCATCTGCCTCGTCTTCCTCATCTCCATCTACCTCCTCCAGCTGCTCTTGCTCCTCCTCTCCTGTCACCTGGGTAGAAAATCCACTCATTTCACCAGACAATGCTTCTGCTCTAATGTCCTCCTCCTCCTCCATTTCAGTCCCCACTGGACTCATGTGGCCGCGAGATGTAGTCGCCACGTCTCCAGTCCCCTGCCCAGACAGATTTTTCAGCATCTGTTCCAGGACATGAAGCAGTGGAATGACGTTATTCATCCCGTAGTCCTGGCGACTGACAAATAATGTGGCCTCTTCGAATGGCCTCAACAAACGGCAGGTGTCACGCATGAGCTGCCACTGGCTGACATTTAAAGTTACACAGGGAAGTACTCCTGTCCGCCTGGATCATCAAAAAATCGTTAATGGCCTTTCTCTGTTCATACAGTCGGTCCAACATGTGCAGGCTGGAATTCCAAGGGATGGAAACATCGCATATCAGAGTGTGTTGGGGGAGGCCGTTCTGCCACTGCAACACGAGGAGGGTGTTCCTGGCTTTGTAGGAATGGATGAAGTGCATGCACAGTTTCCTGGCCATTTTCAGAATCTTCTGAAGATCGGTGGAAGACTTCAGGAACCTTTTCACAACCAGATTGAACACGTGTGCCATGCAGGGCGCATGGACCATCCCCCCTGTTGCAGCGCGGACACCATGTTCCTCCCATTGTCCGTCACCATGGTTCCGATTTGCATTTGCAGTTGGCGCGGAGAAAGCCACACATCGATTTTTTGCTGCATGACGCGGAGCAGTTCCTCCCCTGTGTGACTTCGTTCGCCGAGGCAAGCCAGGTGTAGAACTGCGTGACACCGCTGTGTCCAACACATGTGGTATGATTGAGCAGTACTTGTGGATCTGAGATGGTGGTGGTGGTGGAGGAGGAGGAGGCGGACATTGGCGAAGGAGCCGCATTTGACAACGTGGGAGGAGAAGCGCGTCTCCTGTCCAAGTTGTTGGTGTGCCTGGGCCGGAAGCACATTCACCCAGTGGGCCGTAAAGGACATGTACTGGCCCTGACCGTAGTTACAGCGCCAGACGTCCGCGCTGCCGTGCACCTTGGAAGAAACCGATAAGCTCAAGGACTGGCCCACCTTCTGGTCTACATATTTATGAAGTGCTGGTACTGCCTTTTTGGTAAAGAAATTACGGCTTGGAACTCTCCATCTCGGCTCGGCACAAGCCATTAGTTCTCTGAACGGTGCAGAGTCCACCATTTGGAAAGGGAGGGACTGCAGTCCCAACAACTTGGACAGGAGCACGGTCAGCTTCTGCACCTTAGGATGGTTGGACGCATACTGTTGTCTCTTTGCAATCGCTTCGCTGAACGACTGCTGGTGCCATGAGTAGAGAGGAGCAGGAGCATCTGGACCAGGAGATGATGTCAAAGAGAAACAGCTCCCTTCTGCAGAGGTGGTGGAACCTTGACTGGCTGCAATGGTATGCGTGCCACTGGGCGCTGCTGCTGCTGCTGTTGCACCACATCTGAGAAAAGAAAAGATTTTCCTAGGAATATGGCACTTAAAGGGACACAACCATAAAAAATGTTTTTACATATGGATAAGCAATATGTGACAAATGGGTGGTTATTTTTTTTTTTATAGAATTTTTTAAGTTTCCCTGTGAACATTACTTGCTGGTTTGTCTGTCTGACTTCCCCTCTGTAAGCTGTGATAGCTTAAAAGTGAGAATTGCTTTATGGTTTTCTTCCAGGTCCACTAAAGGCCTGAGAGGTGTAAATGTTATCTGCAGGATCTGATAAGTGTGAAGAAAACTGGACACCTACCCAGTGCAGAAATTATTAACCCATTATCCCTTCATTTATTGCTTGAATGTCCATTCAATCTAGTGTTATCTTTATCTTTGTATGTCTAGAGAACAATAGAGCGATCATTATGTCACTACCTAATATTTGTTAATAATTGAGTCTTCATGCAGATAACTATTTTTGCAGCAGTTATCTAAAGTTATGTTTCCCTGCTAGTCAGGAGCTTTATTTCTTTCTTATCAGAAAAGATTTTACATATCATTTTTAATTGCAAAGTACTATCAAAATAATTAAAAATGCTGCCGAAAACGTTAACTTTTTTAAAAAAATACTTGTGACAGAAGTAGTGTTGAGCGATTATTATCGACAAAGTTGAAATCGGCACGGTATTTACGTTGTTTGGATTTTTTAGATCACGCAATAATTTAGGTTAAAATCTGTGCATAGTCTATTAATATTGCGCCATTTTCGGCGCTTCCTGTCATTTTGGCGGCCAGCAAATCAGCTTACAGAATAGAGCAGGGTGAGATGTGTGTGCGACGTCATGACTGGGATGTGTATGGTTGCGATTGGCTGGAAAAATCACATGACCTCGTTTTACATAGAACAGCCCTTCCTGTTCATGATCAGTGTGTGTCAGCGTCTCATAGCAGTAGGACGTGCGCTCGGCCTCTGTCCAAACAGCTCAGCAAACCGCTCAGCGAAATTATTCTATTTTTTCACAGAGACAGCTCTACTTTTAGCTGTGATCCTTAAAAGTTAGTTAGATCAGAGATTTGCGATTTTGGGTGTTGGGCGAAAATTTTAAAAAGGAGCATCTACCGTGTAAATCAGGGGGGGGGGGAGAGGGGGGGGGGGCCCCGCGGGGAACACAGACAAGCTCAAAAAGGATAGGGAAATTTGTAAGCCAAAACTTTGTTTGACATTGCATTCCCTTTATTAGGTACAGATCTTTTTTAGAAACTGAGGCTATTTGTTGGTGAAAACTCCACTTTTATTATCATAAATTTGATAGGTGTTTTTTTTCCCAATTTTTGCCCAGTCCGCTTTGTGATGAGCCCCCTTTGCATTTAAATTTTGAATCCAGCAATTTGTATTTACCACAGGTGAATTATAGGTGAAAAAATCCCTTTAAAATATCCTTTAACATTTCAGACGGTTTTTTTTTCATTTTGGCAGAAGCTTTGTTGTAGACCCTTTTGGCAATTTAAATTTGAATCACAATTTTTGTCACCACAGGTGAATTGATAGGTCCCAAAAAATACCTTTTTTTATTATCCCAATACTTTCAGACAGGTGTTTTTTTCATTTTTGGGTCAGTAAAAATTTGTTCTTAGAGCTACTTTGCATTTAAAATTTTTGAATACAGCAATTTAGTAGTCACCAATGAATTGATGGGTCCCAAAAAATCCTTTTTATTATAGTAAAACATTTCAACAGGTTTTTTTTTTCACTTTGTCAGTCAAGCTTTGTTGATAGATTACTTTGCAGTTAATTTTTAAATACAGCAATTTTTTGTCACCACGGGTAAATTTGTTAGGTCCCAAAAAAAAATACCTTTTATTATCCCGTATACATTTTTTTGATTTGAGGGTTTGAGAATAGCTGTGATTTGCGTTTTTAATAAGGACTTTCCAAAACTTTCCATACCTTCTCAAATTTTTTCTTTCTGAACATGGAGCGAATTCAAGGGGTAAGCGACAAAAGGGGGGGGGACATGGAGGTAGGGTACGAAGAAGGGGCTCCTTCCCGTGCTGGGACAACCGCATGCCCCGGATGGGCTTGCAGGACCGTCAGGGGCCCGTCATCGCTGGGTCGGGCCCCGTGAACTCAGTAAGAACAGCGTCGCCAATCGTTCTTCGGGTTAATGCAACCTGCTCCAGCATTTACCTCCTCTCCTCCAGTCAAAGGCCACAAATGTCTCATCGCATCAAGCATCCCTCCAAAATGAAGCGAAGGCGCCCAAATGTCAAATGTTAACCCCCCCCCTGTGGATAATCCCTTTTCTGAAAACCTCTTTTTTGACAAAATGGTTGGGGTCAGAAGGGATGTTAAAAGATCAAGAGCCCCAAAATGATGATTTTTTCTGCTCTGACGCCCACCCCTGTGCCCTCAAGGAGGAGAAGGAAAACCGGGCAATCGCAAAAAAACCCCGGGCGGTCGGCACGCCCTTTAGTCCCCCTTGCTTTTAGCCCGCTCCTGGGTGCAGAATGTCAGGACGGGCCAAGTCACCCGTGTTGATGATGATTATGTGACGACATTCGGATCCAAAGTGGGCTTTTCAGAAAAATTTTCTTGCGAGCGCTTCATCATGGACGAGGGGGAAAACGAGGGGTAGTGTCAGTACGGGCCCGCCTCAAAAGAAGAGGGCGGGCGCAGAAGTCTGCTGATATGATTCCCCCCACCACGTTCAACGGGAAACCCCCCTTCGTTATCGCCTTTAAAAAAGGGCCAGGACCTCTCAAGCCCGGGCCTTCTTTTAGCAAACCCCTGATTTACCCACGATTTTCATATGCCCTTTGCCCTTAAAACCATAATAGAGGAAAGAATTTAGGTGTTTAACCACCCAAACCAAATTTAGTAAAACAGCGAAAGATGAGTTGAAAAGGGGGAAATTGGCCCAAAAAAAAGGCCAAACCCCGCCGGGCCTCCAACCACTTGTCAACCCCCCTGTCCCCCCTCCCCTCCCCCCCACCAACAAGGTTTCCTCACTTTCCCAGGGTTCTCAAGTCATGATCAGGTCGCCTCCCCTTCAGCCTCCACCCTCGCCCCAGTCCACCCGCACCACCCAAGGACCCAACTATCCCTTTTCCCTTCCCCCAGTTTGAGACCGACACCTTTCAGCGGCCCGTCAACAGCCCCCCTTTTGTCTTCCAGGGTTTGGGGCAAAAAAAACACTTTAACCCAAAAAATCCAAACCCCCCCAAAAGCCCGAATGTCGGCATTGCCAGGCTTTTGGCCTTGGAAAAGTTGCCTTTCCGTCTGGGAAAAAAATGGGTTCCCCACCATGGGCCCCTTTCCTGCCCCCCAAACCAATGCCCCACAGGCATTTCTTGCCAGAAAAACCGTCCCTTTCCCCGGCCAACCCCTTTTCATCAAAATTTCAAGGTTTGTCTGCATCTGTGTCTGGAAAAAGTCCTTTGCCACCCAAAATGGACTAGTA
>JAODAL010076216.1:0-13711 GCA_025379985.1 Phyllomedusa bahiana | reverse complement strand
ATAAGAAAAAAGAAAATATTTTGCGATAGAATACAAATTATATAAAGAATATCTTAGTACATTGGGTGGTTTTATGTTGAAATTGAAGATACAAAACGGTCATGTCGGCGGCGCAGAACGAGGGCAGCTTGTGTTACCGGTATGGCCTGTACTCCTTAGAATCATGTTACTAGGTAGACCCCCATTAATAGGTTGGTAGGACTGGGTTTTGGTAGGTTCGTAGGCTTCAGGTAGGTGGGCAATAGTTAGGCTCCAGGTAGGTAGATTGGTTCTAGTTATGTAGGCAGTAGTTAGGCAGTTCTCAATTAGGTAGGTAGGCTGCAGGTAGGTAGGTAGATTGGCTATAGGTAGGTAGTAATTGGGTCACAGTTAGGTATGCAGTCCCCACATAGGTAGGTAGGGAGGCTGTAGGTAGGCCCAAGGTAGCTAATTTGGCAGTAGGTGGGCCACAGGTAAGCTGTAGGTGGGCCCCAGGTTGCTAGGTAGATATGCCATAGGTGGGGCCCACATAGGTAGATAAGGAGCCCCAAATAAGCAGACAGGCAGGGTTTAGGTAGGGTAAAAGGGACCTTAAGGTAGGCAGGCAGGATTTAGGTAGGGTATAGGGGCCATATAGGTAGGTAAGCAGGGTTTAGATGTGTTATAGCGACTTTATAGGTAGTCAGGCAGGGTTTAGGTGGGTTATAGGGGCCCATAATAAAAGGAGGCGTGTTATAGGGGCATAAGGGCAATTTATATAGTAGGTAGGTTTAAGAAGGAATATGGGGCCCCATATTAGATAGGTGGGGTTTATAGGGGGATATAGGTAGGAAGGCAGGGTTATAGGGGCATGAAGGGGCCATATATATATAGATAGGCAAGCAGGTAGGGTTAGAGGGGGCATATAGGCAGGCAGGGTTATAGGGACCATAAATGTTATAAAAAATAGAAAAACACTTTAGCACAATAGGCTGAACTGGATGGACGTCTGTCTTTTTTCGGCATTACAATGTAATTCACTTACAGCGCTCCGCTCTCCTAATAACGGGCAGTCTGACTCCTGCCTCTAAGGACACAGGCCCGGGACACAGGGCCCAGGTGCTCAGAGGCAGGGGGTGGGCCCTGCTGGCGTACAGGGCATGGTAGCAGTGCCCCGGGCCCAGGCCCCTAAGTTCGCAGGCCCTGTGGCAGCTGCTATGTCTGCTACAACAGTAGTTCCACCCCTGGAGTCCAGGCAGGTATCAAAAACATGAAAAACAGAATGACATGAGGCTAAACTGGTATCGGCTGCAGGCATGAGGGCCAGGAAAGCGGGGGTAAAACAGATTAATGTTACATAGTGTATTTTTATATAATATACATTTTTATATATATATATACTTTTATAAAAATTATATATTATAATATATATATATATATATATATATATATATATTTAGAAAGGGCTGAGCGGGAAAGAGTTGCAAGGGCATATACATACCAGCCGGGTTTTCTGGACATATGTTGGGGAGCCGGGGAACATGCCCCCAAGGTAAGGACCCTCATGGGTAAAAGGGCCCCTTTGTTAAATAGGGGGGTTGACAGTACAGACTGTCGCCCTAGTTTATTGTCGGTTAGTTTGTTTCCCAGCCATTCCTGGGTCGGCCTTTTCATTGGGAGAAAGGGGTGGGTGCTTACTCCCATGGTCCACCCCAGGTTTTTCTCTGTGTTTAGGTCAGCAGGTGCTGACTGGGTATCGGCTGTTTTCCGTCTTTTGGGCTGGGGTGTTCCCCCCCTTGGAACCTTGTGGTTATGGTTTGGGAAAATTTTTGTGGTGATAAAGAAAGTTTTTTTTTTGTTTTTTTTTTATGTTTTTTTTTGTTTTTTTTGTTTAAAAAACCCAAAAAAGGAGCCGTTTGTTTGAAAATCTGCCTCTGTCTCATGCCTGAAAGAGTCATGCGGTGTCCCCAAAAAACCTTTTCCAGCTACAATATAATATTTATTTTTATTTTAGAGGACAGGGGGAATTGTGGTGAACCAGAGTATGGTCCCCGGGCCCCTGGCGTGGTGAGGTGAACCAGTAATTTCTTGTGTCGCGACAGTGGGTTGTGACACACGTTTTGTTTTTGTTGCTTGCAGAGCAATTTGTCTGGGTTGGTTTTCCCAGGAGCAGTATGGGTTTGGGTGGGGGGGGATGCTCCCCCCATTTTCGGTCCGGGCCCGGGGTTTTTTTGCTGTATGAAAGCCGGGAAAAAGGTCAGGTCCGTAGGGGGAGGTGATTTTTCTGTGCAGGGGAGAAGAGAGCGGTGTGCTGCGGGATTTCCCCAAGAACGGGACTAAACGCTGGTTTTCAGGGGGGGGAAAAGGAACCCTGGAGGTTGATCTGGACACGGGACTGTAAGTTTTCCCGGCACAGGTTTTGTGAAAGACTGTTTTGTTTTTTTTTAGTTTTGGTTTGAAGTTATCCCCCCAAGTTTATTTGTTTTTGTATGAGGCTGAAAAAAACCCCCTGATCGTTTAAACAGATTTCCCCCTTCCACAGAGCTGCCCCTTAAAATTTGGGTGGGGGTTTGGAAGGGGGCATTTCTGGAACAATTTTGGGGTGCATGCAACCGTGCATGGGAACGTACCGCATTTTTGGAAAATTTTAAAGAGGCGAAAGCCTAAATATTTTTTACTGCAAACGGCAGGGTTTTTGGGGGTAGAGACATGTTTGGCGGGTGGTGATTTTATTTGTTTGGAATAGAAAATGTCCGGGGGTTAAAGGGCCGAAAACTAAAGGTCTCCACTACTCACCCTCCATGGGAGGGAAAAACTAAAAAAACCCAACCTTTTTGAAAGGAAACACCCAGCAACACCCAGGTTGTGCAAGCAGCAGCAGCCCCGAAAGGAGGCTAGGGGAAGCTCAGCAGCAGATCAAAAGGAAGCTTTGCGGGGCCCAGCAGCAACCCTTGGCCTAAACAGCAGCAACCCTTAAAGAGGCTCTGCAAGTGCAAAAAGAAAACTCATCGCACGGGCAACATAAAGTCTTTAGGGGAACCCAAATGAGGGCCCCAGCGGGAAAAACCAAACCCGGGGCCGGGTGATTCAGCAGGTGACCCAGGATATCCGGGCCCGGGAAAAGGCCACGGCCCCCGTGACTAGCGCGTCCCATAATGCCCAAAGGAGCATGGGGGAAAAGCGTTATTTGGGGGGTTCCCTTGGGGGTTTCCCGGGGCCCAGAGGGTCCCCAGGGAAACATTTTTTTGGACAACCCTCCCGGGGTTCCCAGATTTTTAAAATTTGTTACCCCTTTGGGTTGCAGAAATGCTCCCGCCTGATGTATGTCCCCCCAGCACAGATGGGGGAAACGAGAAATTTAAAAAATTGGTTTTGGGTTTCATACTTTCGCTGCCAGCCCCTATCCAGACCGGGGTGGTCAAGGGGACCCTCAGTCGATTGAAAAGTCTGGGGGGGGCTTGGTGGAACGTTTTTACATTGTAGAACTCCGGGAGGCCCTGAGGGGGCCCAAATATGTCTTTGGGAAAGCCCTAGAGCCCTCCGAGAGGCCAGGACGGCAGGGGCCCTCAGAAAAGGTCGCCCAAAAAGGCATGGGGGACCAGAGCCCTTAAAACAGGGGGGCCCAGGAGGTGGTTTGGGGGGGGAAATGCCAGCCCCGGGGCCATGGGTATCCCAGTCCCCCATAATAGGGAAACCCCCCATGGACTGCCAAAAGGGGGACGGGTTCTTTTTTGTTTGTTCCCCGCTTTGGGGCACGGAGGGGGTCCACGTTCTGCCAACAACGGTCAATGGGGACTTTGGGGGTCAGGATATAGGAGGGGGGGAAAAGGGAGTCTGGTAACGTTCCTCTCTGCCTCATTACAATGAGTTGACCCCAGGGGGAAAGAGTGGTGTTACCTGTATTAATGGGGGACACTAAGGGGTCCCATTTGGCCCCGGGTTAAAAATTTGGAAAAGAAGGGGGGGGGAGTTGGGGTCCCACCAGGTAGGGGTTTTGGGCCCCCAAGCCTTGATGTATGACTTTTAAAAAACGGGCGGGATTTTCCTCTTTTTGGGCATCTGTGGGAACAGGTACTACCAAAAAAACCATTTGTTTTTCGTCAGGGGGCCCCAAAGGATCCCGGACCCCCCGGGGGGGCTGTATCAGAGGGTCCCCGGGGGAAAAGGTTTCCCCTGTCTGTGTTGCTCGGGGATAAGAGGGGGAAACCCCCTGATGAGTTGGGTCCCCGCCCCTTGGGGTTTATCCCGGGAAAATTTGGGGTTTCTGCCCAACTCCAGGATGAAAACCTTGAGAGAGGCCCCGAAGTATTTGGGGGTGGTTTTTCAGGGGGTTTCCCCAAGGACCCCGGGGTGGAAAAAAAGGTATCTCCATTTTGCCAGGGAATGGGATTGCTATACCCGGGGGGGACAAAAAGTCAGGATGAGTTGGTAAAACCCACTCGTAGTCCCCACTAAGAAATATTCCCTCCAAAGAGCATAAAAAAGGGGAGTTGTTTCAGAGGGTTTTCCGGGTTTGGGTTTCCAAAGGGGAAATTTTGGATGATCAGGGAACCCCACTTCATGTGAGGGAAATTGGGGGGACCTCTATAAAGGGGTTTAAAAGTTCCCCCGCCCCCACCCCCTCTGTTTTTTTCATCCAAAAAACGAGGGGCTGGTCAAACGTTTTAACAAGACCCTGAAGGTATGTTAAAACGAGAGTTAAAAAAGGAAATGGACGGGAGGGGAATATCTTCTCCCCAATTTGGTTGTTAAAAGGGCGGACCCCCCCGGGGGGGTTTAAATTGGGAAATGTCGCCAAGGGATTAGGAGGGCGGGTAAACCCCGTAAAGAGCAAAATTTGAGCATATCCCCCAGTTTGCAGGGAGGATCCCCCAAGGTGATCCCTATTGTAAAGGAGCATTTTATCCAGGTTTCAAGGGGCCCAGGAAAGGGCTATAATAGGTCACCCGTCTCGGGGCATTTTAAACCCCGGGGGACCCGAAGTTCGGGGTGCGGGTTACCCCACAGTAGAAAAAAAAGGGTTTCTCGCAAAAGGGCCCGGGGCCCATGCGAGGTAGTCAAAAAAGTGAGCGAAGTGAATTACGGGTACAAACCAAAAAACCGGGGGAGGAGGAAGCCCCCCAAAATGTATTTATGTGAATTTGTTTTAAAACCCCTTTGGGAAAAATAGGGACCCCAGAAGCCCGGAGCTATGGGCCCCCCGGCGCCAGCCATTTAGGAGGTCAAATGGGGGGGAAAACCCCGTCGCCATCTCAGAAGCAGCGTGTAAAAAAAGTTGCTCCTCCCGAAAAGAGATTTATTTACAGAAAACCCCCGGGTTGAACCCCCCGTTTGTTGGCATTTAAAATAATTTTCCCTTTACCCCCAGGTAAGGGGTTTTAAAAATTTTTTAAAAACCCATAGGGTGCCGAGGCTCTCATGGAGATCCTTGCGAAAAGGGGGACCAAAAGGTGTTGGCCCCGGGGGGGATCAAAGAATCAAAAAGTGGGTTTGGGTTGGGCCCCCTGTCTCGTTTGCGAAAACCCCAAAGGGGGAAAGGCGTTTTTTTTAAGTTTTTCGAAAAACTAAAGAGTGTCTTTAAGGGAGATGCCTCCCCTGCCCGGGTTTGATGGTTTATAGAGAGAAATGGGTCCAGCTCGGGATATCACGAAACCCTGGATCTTATCAAAGGATATTAGAAAAATTTCCCTTATTTAAAAAAAGTTTGGGGAAGACAGCATTTCCACACTGAAGGGTTTTTTTCCCGTATGTTTCCCGGGGGAAAGCCTTTTTGGGTTTTAAAAGGGGGGCCCCCCGGGGTTTGGCCCCTTAAAAAAAGTTTTGATCAAAAGGGGGTTTAAATGGGGAACCCCAAAAAAAATTTTCCCGTATCCCAGATAGGGAGAAATGCTTTTTTTCAAAAATTTTTATGTCCCCTTTGATTTGTGCTCTTGTTTTTTAGTTTTCCCACTGTTATTGGAATTGTATGTATATACGGCCCGTTCCGAGGGCCATGGGGCCGGGTGTTGCGTCCCCCCAGGAAAAAATGCCGGTTTAGGGCCCATCTGGATGACATATTCATTTTTTTTCAGGACTGGGAAAGTAAACTGTCTAAGGTTAAGGGTGTTTTGGGGGGGTTAAGGAAAGGCCGGGGGTTCCCCGGTTACCCCGCAAGTCAGCCATAGGGATTTGGGAAAAGCCCGGGGGCTTAGGGGCGAGGAATGATCAAACCCAACTTAAAAAGGGAAAACCATCCCAAAACTGGGCCCCCTCCCCAGAAAAAAAAACAGGTCAGGGGTTCCCGGGAAAAAAAGGGTACTATTTGACAATTTTTCCCCAAATTTTGCAGAAAATAACAGTGCCCCCCACGACCTGACAAAAGGGAAACCCAAATCAGCCGCAATAAAATGGTCCCCAGATGCTGAAGGGGCCTTTTTAGAAAACTAAAGTCCCGCCTATTAGGCAGCCCCTGGGTTTGGTTTTCCCCGGGTTTTTCCCGGGAGTTTGGGGTTCAGGGCAGATGCATCGGATACGGGGTTAGGGGGTGTGGGTTTTCGTAGGTAGTAAATGGAGAAGAGGGATGGTAAGCTTTGGTAAAGGGAACTGTCCCGGGAGGAAGAATTACTCGAAAATCGAGTGCCTAGCCATTAAGTGGTCCCACATTAAAATGGTTACTATTTTCTGAGGTTTAAGGTTTAGGTTGGTGTCAGATCATGCCCCCCCCAGATGGTTTAAAAGAGGGAAAAAAAAGGGGGGAAAAAAGGGTCGGGCACCCACTGGTTTTTGGCCTACAAGATTTCAACTTCTCGGTAGAAATAGGGCCCCGGGGAAACTACAGAGTAATGCAAATGCCCCTGTCAAGGGTTTTCACTTCATGGGTGAGTAAAGGTGCCGAACAAAGGCCTTGGGCAGAGGGGGGGGGGGGGGGATGTAAGATGACAGAGGGGATTTTGGTGGGGCCGAGATATGTGTCACCAAGGACCCTGGCCCCTGCTGAGGTGAAAACAGTAATTTCATTTGTCGCGGGGTAGGTTGCTGACACACGTTTTGTTGTTTGGGATGCTTGGGACAGCAATTTGTTTGGGCTTGGTTTTTTACAGGAGCCCGTCATAGAGTTGGGTGGGGGGACTGCTTTCCCCCCATTTCAGGTCCAGGGTAGGGGGTTTTTTTTCTGTATGTAAAACCGGAAATCGGTGGGTAGGGGGAGATGATTGTTGTCTGTTTCAGTGGGGGAAGAGAGCAGGGGTGTGCTGCAGGGAAATTTCCCGGAACAGACTACACGTGGGTTTTCCCGTGGAGGGCAAAGGAAACCCGGAGGGTGATTGGACACAGGCTGTAATATCCCGCACAGCTGTGTAGCTGTTTTTTTTTTCCTTTGTTTTGGCTTTAATGAAAAACCCCCATTTATTTCCGTTTGAAAGAGGCTGAAAATAAACGCCCGTTTTACTTAAACAGATTTTTAAAAAAAATGGTCCTGCCTTAAACCCCTAAACCCCCGAGTGATTTCCCCTTAAAAATATATAAGGGGGGTTTTGGAAGTATTTAGACCCTTTAAATTTTTCCCCTCTTTTTTCCCTTTTCAGGGCCCTTTTGGGAAGATCAGAAAAAATTAATTTTTTTTACCTTTTTTAAAGTCCCCTCTGCCCCCATCTCGAAAAAAAAAAAAACAGAAATGGGAGTTTTTTGCAAAATTTTTTAAAAAAAAAAAATGAAATATACAAGGGTTTTAAGTATGCGGGCCCCTTTTCTTTTGACACTGATTTTAACCCCACCCTGGGTTTTCCATTTCCCCTTCTGATCCTCCTTGAGATGGTTCTACTCCTTCATTGGAGTCCAGCTGTTTTTAATTAAACTGATTGGACTTGATTAGGAAAGGCACGCACCTGTCTATATAAGACCTCACAGCTCACAGTGCATGTCAGAGCAAATGAGAATCATGAGGTCTAAGGAACTGCCCAAGGAGCTCAGAGACAGAATTGTAGCAAGGCACAGATCTGGCCAAGGTTACAAAAAAATTTCTGCAAAACTTATTGTTCCTAAGAGCACAGTGGCCTCCATAATCCTCAAATGGAAGAAGTTTGGGATGACCACAACTCTTCCTCAACCTGGCCATCCAGCCAAACTAAGCAATCATGGGAGAAGAGCCTTGGTGAGAGAGGTAAAGAAGAACCCCAAGATCACTGTGGCTGAGCTCCAGAGATGCAGTAGGGAGATGGGAGAAAGTTCCACAAAGTCAACTATAACTACAGCCCTTCATCAATCTGTGCTTTATGGCAAAGTATGCCAATGGACGCCTCTCCTCAATGCAAGACATATGAAAGCCCGCATACAGTTGCAAAAAAACACATGAAGTAATCCCAGTCTATGAGAAATAAGATTCTCTGGTCTGATGAGACAAAGATTAATATTTTGGTGTTAATTCAAAGAGGTATGTGTGGAGAAAAACAGGCACTGTTCATCACCTGCCAAATACAATCTCAAAAGTGAAACATGGTGGTGGCAGCTTCATGCTATGGGGGTGTTTTACAGCTATAGGCACAGGACGACTGATTGCAATTGAAAGAAAGATGAATGCGGCCAACTACAGAGATATCCTGGATTAAAACCTCTTCCAGAGTGCTCTGGATTTCAGACTGGGCCAAGGGTAAATCTTCCAACAAGACAATGACCCTAAGCACACAGCTAAAATAACAAAGCAGTGGCTTCAGAACAACTCTGATCATTCTTGATGGTTGTGGTAATATTTCTAGAAATGTAATGGTTTAGGTTCAGGCTCAGTTTTCGGCATCTCCCAGCTCTCCTGGATGGTGAGTAAGCCAATGTCCAGGAAACATGTTTGATACCAAACACCTCAATTAGCTTTCTTCCAGAGCAGTTGAACAGTTATGTGTCATAGGCATGGCCTATGTCACAGAGGTGTGACGTTCTATAAAGAGAGCATTGTGTATGCAAATTTGGGGGGCAGTGGGCTTTGTGCAACACAACTCTAAATCTTCCTGAAGACCATTTTCAAAAGCTGGCATGTGGGATTTAAAGGGTTGGTTCCATCTGATTGTTTTCATTCTTCACAGACGTTTCAGGCTCTCATTTTTTTGCAGGTTGTGCCTGGGTCTATAACAGTGACTAACATTTCAGCTCTGCCTGCTCTTTTTCCTAGCTATTCCAGTTAAAGGGACACTACTGATATAGGTTTACGAAAAACAATGCCAGTGTCCAAGCAGGATGTCAGGTTATAAATGTGAGCTAGCAGTGCTGTATTTGTCCTTAGAGGAAGCCTCTAGCGAGAGAGAAAAACATATGTGCTGCTAAGACACACTGTTAGCTGCTGAGTGACTGTGTTATTTTTTTATCAACTGAATTTTTATCGAATAGAATATCATCATTAAAAATGTATATATTTGCAGAGTCTACAATATTTAAAATTAAGAATTAAACAAATGGTAATATTTATAAAAGCCATTTTACATTGCATAGTAATTGCTGTGCAGACCCATAATCTGCAAGTTTCAAGTGTTTACATCCGTAAGTGAACAGTCATCGTGACCTTGAAAAGATCCAACCATTTCAAAAAGATATTTAAATGATAGAACATCACATTTTGTATAACATTGAAGTATCACAACTACAGGACACAGAGATCACACATGAGATAGAAAGGAATGGGAGGGGTTGTTGGACTGTAACATCATCTAACCCTTGAGGATCCCCTAACTTGGTATTTGGATTCATGAATCTTAACCTCTTAAGGATGCAGCCAATTTTTGACCAAGACACAGACCCATTTTTCAAATCTAACATGTCACTTTATGTGGGAATAACCTTTTGATACCTTGACCTACACACGTAATTCAGAGAATGTTTTCTCATTACAAATTGTGCTTAAAGTTAGAACTAAATTGTAGTCCTTATAGTTCTTGTTTATTTTTGAAAAATATCTTGTGAAAATTTTTAAAAATTGGCCATTTTCAAAGTTCAAAAATGTCTGCGTGTAAGACAGATAGTTATACCACACAAAATATGTTTAACTATATTGTTGGCATAGTTTTTAAATGAATTTTTATTTTGTCATGACATTAGAGGGCTTGCAAATGTAGTAGAAGTTTTTCACATTTCAAGAGAATTTGCAGCAGAAATTTTTATTAGGGATCAGTCCAGTCCAGATATGACTTTGAAGTGCCTGTATGTTAGACACCCTCATTATAGACTCCATCTCAGAAACTGTACTCCTTTAAGTACTCAAAACAGCATCTAGAAAGTTTGTTAACCCTTTTATTTACAGATTTTTATCAATTATTTACTGGGAAACAGTGGATGAAAACAGGAAAATACAACTCAATATTGGTTCCCCTGATTCTGCCATTTTTCTGCGAAGATATCCCACATGTGGCTCTAGTGCACAATTTGACTCAACCACAAGTCTTAGAATCGGAGGAGCATTTACTGGATTTGGTGTCTTATTTTCTTTAGGATATTTTTAGGCGCCATTACAGGTTTACGAACACCCTGAAAAACACCTCAAAAAAGACTTCATTCGGGAATATATTCAATGGTGTAGTGAGTATATTGACTCCACAGGTGTTTCACAGATTTTTTTTAACATAAGGCTGTGAAAATAATAAAAAATATTTTTTTACAATAAAATGCAGTTTTAGCTGAAAATGCTTTATCTTTACCAGAAATACTGGAAAAAAGCACCCCCAAATGTATTATTCAAGTTGGGAAGAACCCTATGTATGGGTGTAAACTGCTATTTGGGGGCATAGCAGTGTGTACGATGGAGTGCTATTTGGCTTTTGATGGGTGCCATGTTGCATTTCCAAAGCCCCCAAAGTACCAGAACAGATGAAACCTTCCAGAAGTCTCCCCATTTTGGATTCAACACCTCCCAGGGAACTCATCTAGGGGTGCATTGTTCATTTTGGGTCCACAGGTGTTCTTCAGTATTTTAGCAATTGTACGTGAAAATGGAAAAATATAGCGATTCTGCCATAGTTTTTTTGGGTTTAATTTTTACAGCATTCGCTGTGCAGTATAAATGACAGAATGACTTTACTATGCAGGTTGGTACAATTACAGCAATATCACTGTTATATAGTTTTTTATGATTTACTACTTTTACACAATACAAATGAATTTATAAAACAATAGCAAATTTATGTTGTCCTATTCTGACAGCCATAACTTTTTTTATTTTCCTTTATACATTGATCAAGGTTTTTGGGAGGTGCGATGAACAAAATACAGCAATCCTGGTAGTGTTTTTCTTTTTGTTTTTTTTTATAGCGGTCACAGTGTGGTATAAATGACATGTTAAAGGGGTAGTCTCACTATAAGGATTGCTTTTTATGTTAAAGATCTTGCAAAAACAAGTCACTTTGCAATGTGTCCATTAACAGTATCCTACTTGCTCTGAGATATCCCTTCTTGTATGGACTGCATCAGCTCCTCAGTTCACTATAGCTACAGACCTCTTCTATCTCTCACGATAGGCTGCCAGCACTGGTTGCTATAGCTACAGACCTGGCTTTTACTGCAGCCTAGTAGAAGCCAGTAAACACACCCCTGAACTCAAAATGATACCAAGAAAACCGCACTGAGGTAAGATGACTCAATGTAGTGACTTAACTTTACTCATCAGGTCGATACATTTACAACAATACCCAATTTATATTTTTTGTCTTTTACTACTTTTAAAGAAAAAAGAAAAAACATCTTTGCATCACCATAGTCTGATAACTTGTTTGTTTTTCAGTGTACAGAGCTGAGTAGGGTTTTTTTTTTTGCGGGTTGAGTTGAAGTTTTTATTGGTTTAATTTTTGAGGAGACATGACTTTTAATCAGTTTTTTGGTACAGCAATGTTAGTGTTTTTTTGTTTTTTTTTTTACAGCTCTCGCAATGCAGCATTTGTGACATGTTAATTTTATTCTGCGGGTCAATAGGATTATGGTAATACCCAATTGATATAATTTGTAATTGGAAAAGGGCTGTGTGCATGTTTTTACTTTATTTTTTCATTCTTTATTATTTTCACATAACTTACACTGGTCCCCATAAGGGACTTGACTTCAGCGATGTGTAGATTGCTGTTACAATTCCGAGCAGGAGTGATCTCCGGTCGTAGCTGACAGAGCAGTAATATACAGCTGACTGTGTGCACTTATTGTGCCAGCTTTGCTCTTGAGCCTGCACATACTTTTGGACATTCAGGAATGTTCAATTGCATTAAGTCACTCACAATTTGGAAGTTCCTGACTGTCCAAATGCATGAAGAGGTCAAATGTTAGGGTATGGTCACAGGACATAATTGGGAGCCATACTTCTAGTTGTAATTGTGTTCATTAAGTGCTATGATTTTACAGTGTATTCCTCGACACGTACCGCACTGGGAAAAACGAAAGTGAATAGGGGACAGCAGAGAGCGCCTTAGAAGTATGCACTGACCAAGGCGTATTCCTAAAGCAGCAGGCGTATAGCGGCACTCATGTTATGTGCTGCTATACGTCTGCAAAAAGCTGTGTGAATTCACTCTTATTTGTAATATCTTAGGAGTCCCACAAGGCCCAAACCGAGCCAAAGCAATCCAGGGTATCGCTTAGGGTATGTTCACACGGCATAATTGTGGGGTGTAATTACGCCCCGCAATTACGCCGTGTGTTTGGGAGCCCACGCTGATCGGTGCGATCTCCCGCCGGCCCATAGACATTCATTACTAGCTGTGCTTATTCGCCACTAGTAATTGACATGTCACTTATCTCCTCCCGCGGCATATTGCAGCGCGCATTTCGCCCGTATTTGAGCGCAGTACGGCACGAAATACAGACCGAAATGCGACCCAGTTTAAACCGTGTAAACTTAGTATTAAGAGTGCAGTGAGGTATTCCATCTCCCTTGTATCTTTCACCCCTTGAGCACAGGCCTGAGAAGGGCTCAATGAGCAGTTACATTTTCTTATATTTGCCTCACTATGTTTCGACAGTTATAACTTTTTTATTTTTACTATGATGCAGTTGAATGAGGATTTGTTTTATGTGGGAGAAGTTGAAATTTTTGGGGGCATAGTTTGAGTTTTTTTTTTCAAAATGCTTTCTGCATTTTTTTTATGTAAATTATTTTTTAAACCATTGACTAGAGATGGGCGAATTGATTCTAACGAAGTGGACTTCGTTTAGAATTTCAGGAAAACTTCGGTTCAGAACGAAGTCGAAGTTTGGGGTGATTCACGTGAACGAAGCGTGTTTTTAATTGATAAAATGGCCGCAAGCACATGGTGTTACATGGAGCAAAGATCTCTGGTAGGAAGAAAGGAACACCCTCAATGGCATGGGCAGAGATGAAGCCAATCAGAGACTGGCGGGATTCTGTGACGTCACCGCACTATATAAGTTTCCCGGGCGCGACGCTGGGTGCTCACACTCCTCTCTCTGTGCCGTGCTGCAGCTGCTGCTACAGAGATCTCACACAAAAGAAATTTGTTTTTAACAGCGATTTTTGGGGGGCTGTTACTGCTTTTAGCAGAGACTGCTCCTCTTCCTTTATAATTTTGATTCAGTTTGTGGGGTATTGTAATTGAAGTCCAATGTTGGTCCAATTCTGCTCCATATACATTTTAATGCCATCTGGTCAGTTCCGGAGCACATTGCATATCCAAGGGTTGTCTAAGACTGTTTGTGCTTTTGTATTCAGTAAAAGAAACGGCGGTTTTACAAGCCACTACCAGTTTAAATTTTTTGCTGGATTTCTGTACCCAATTGATATCCAGGGGTTTAATTTAAA
>JAODAL010076215.1:0-13711 GCA_025379985.1 Phyllomedusa bahiana | reverse complement strand
GCATTTTTTTAATTTCTGGGTTCATGCAGGTTTGGGGCTCATGCTGTGGCCCAGGACAGGTATAGTCAATGTCCAGTGAAACTAAAATGGTGGTTGAAAGACTCCTTTTCCCGGCACTTTTGAATCTGGGGGTCATGCAGGTTTGGGGCTCATGCTGTGGCCCAGGACAGGGATATTCACTGTCCAGTTTAAGTAAGATGATGGTTCAAATCATACTGCCTTCTGGCACTTTTTAATTTGTGGGTGATGCAGGTTTAAGGGTCATGCTGTGGTACAAGACAGGGATAGTGAATGGTGTGTGATTTTTTTTTCTGTGGCTTTTATAACCTAAGTGTGTTGCCTAAGATGTAGCACGTATCCATTTGACTGTTGTGGATGTTAAATCCAGCTTCTCCAGCCCTGTTTGGGTGTAAGAATGAAGGTGTTGTTGCTCTCCTATAGACTCTAATGGTCGTCGCTCATAATCGACCACTCACTATCGACTATCTTGTCGATGATGGGCGACTATTAACCCTCGACCGATGTCGATGGTCAACGTAATCGTTCAACACTACTGTTGATCAATTGTAAGGTGATGTCTTGGTCTCATGATGTCAAAATGTGAACAGCATAGGGGAAGATTGTTTAAGTCTAATACTAAATTTATTGGGCGATTTATGGATCAAACACCTGTTGTAAATTTTGCTATTAAGAACATTGTTAGAGATCAGCAAGTTGTTCAAAAAGTACTGAAACAATGAACAGTTGGATATGAGCATTCTAAAGTTAAAGAGAACCTGTCACATAGTTTTTGCCCCCCTGGCTGAGGACAGAACAAGGTAGTGTCAGCCATGCTGTTTCCAGCGCTGTGTCCCTTATTCTGTAAGATGCTGTAGTTTTCGTGTATTTAATGCTCAAATCTGCAGTTTTCAGCCAGAAGAGTCATTCGAAGAGTCCTTCAGAGTGTCAGTTTTTTTCAAACCCGGCCAATCCGAGGCTAGCCCCGCCCACCTCAACTGACAAACCTATTACTTTGAATAGATAGAAACATGTGAATAACTGTCAGTGGGCGGAGCTAGCCTTTGGTGTGCTGGGCTTACACCTGCTCATGAATAAGATTTAAGGGGTAAATGCACTAAAACTGCTGCATCTTACAGAATAAGGAGCACAGCGCTGGAAACAGCAGATCTGACACTAGTTTGTGCTGCCCTCAGCAAGGGGGGCATAACCTATGTGACAGGTTCCCTTTAAAATATGGTCTAATTTAATTCATTCAAAAAGAAGTTCAAGAAATGTTACAGGTATGTTCAGCCTAAAATTTCAACTTTTGTTTTTGTACTTCCCACAGCCTGGTGGTTCTACTGGTGTACATGACAAATCCATAAGGCGGCATTATGCTGATGAAATGTAAGGTAGTGTCCTCTTTTGTTATGTAAACACGGCATGTCATGTGGTTTCTACATGAGTAACTACCATCAGGTATTTATCTACCCTTTAATTCTCGTGCCTTGCATTATTGCAGCTATCTATTTGTCACTGTACCCGGACTATTGGTCCACTTACATCTTTCCAGACTGTCCCCTGATGATGTCATGGATGATTGAAACATGTTGGGATGGGACCATGAGGAATAACAAGGTGTTTTTTTAGGGCAAGGTTGCGGACAGGAACGCCCTTATCGGGGCGATTATCTTGTATCTTTCTCAGTTAGGTAGGAGTATACTAGGTTTATAGGGCCAGGTTTTGGATATCACTCTGGTCCCACCCGTGTGGTTGTTGTTTGCCTCCCACAGTTTTTTGTGAGTTTTTTTAGATAGACTACGATATATATTTCAATATATTCAATAATAGTTATTTTTAGGACCGATTTTTCCTCTTTAAACTGTCTTTTCATATACGTTGGTCAAGAGGTTTTGGTACTATTGGTAGGGATCTGCTAGGTACATTTTTCTTGTGATTTATTGCACGGCATGGCAGGATTTCTCTCTAAGGGACCGTCTATGGATCAGTGGTCCCTTGAATCTAAAGATGTTTTTTCTGAGAAACCCATTATTCAGGCACCATATCTCCCGACTGTCTCTGCGGCATTTAAGGATTTAACCAAAACTTATAGGGAACAGGTGGCTTCTTTCTGGGAGGTAGAAAGTCTGCAACACTATATTGAGCAGAAAATTGTCCCTCGGGGACTTCGTATTTCTCTGACACCCTCGGGTCGCAATAAATCCCCCTCCTTCCCCTCTAGGTGGGAAAAAGAGATTACTGGGTGTTCACTACACCTTATGACAGTCCTCTTAGAGGAAGAAAAAGTGACCCTTGAGTCTCTGAATAACAGACTCAAAGAACAGATTGATCTCATTCAGAAGTTTTCAAGTGAACCTGAGTTCACGACTAAAGAAAAAACTTTACAGGTGAATATTGAACGATTTCAACATCACCTTAAAGAAAGGAAACATCGTCAATTTCTGAGGGATCTCACAGATTTCAGGGAAAACAAGGCTTACGTGTGTCTAGGTAACCGAACCCCTGGTAAAGAGATACCCACTGACGTCTCTTCAACAGAAACTGAGCAGTCTGACTCTGAGAGGGAAGGAGGTCGAAGACCTTCTAGATCACAGACGAGATCAAGGGGCAACCAGGGGAGAAGAGGCTCTCAGAGAAATAGGGGAAACGGACAGCGTTTTTTAGACCCGAATTACCAAATCCGATTAAGAGAACGAACGACCACCCCCAGCTACCGAGTATAGTGCAGGCCCCACAAGAACTAGAATCCCAGATCATCAATTTGTCAGATAAAATCTTGACATCTGATGAGATGAATCTATTACGTAAGGGACTA
The DNA here is from genome assembly GCA_025379985.1 of Phyllomedusa bahiana. Lineage (NCBI taxonomy): Eukaryota > Metazoa > Chordata > Amphibia > Anura > Hylidae > Phyllomedusa > Phyllomedusa bahiana. Next base: position 10,896 of record JAODAL010076215.1, on the reverse strand, counting down.
TCATTTGTCCCGACAATGAGATTCAACTTGTTCACATGGACCAAGGACTTACATGTATTTGCGAGGAAACTCTACTGGAAAAAGTTCTTTGCAGCAAAAAATAGACGGGAGAGCTCTGAAATGGGGATCCCTGTTGATATGCTGCAGGATGTAAGATTACTATTTGGATTGGCAGATATTCCACAAAACGACATTGGAAAGGGCCCCTTTACAAACCTGAGGGCCAAGAGTAATAAGATGCCACCAGTAGCGGAAGCCTCTTGCATTGAGGTATTTCTGGATTTAGTCCTTAAAGATCTGGCCAAGATAAAAGAGTCCAGATGGATGAATTATCTTAAATCTGAACGGGTAGCACTAGAATCCTTATCAAAGAACCACGAGTTATGCATTAAGCCCTCTGACAAGGGGGGGAATATTGTAGTGATGAATTGTCAACAATATCGGGAGATGTGCCTGAATCTTTTAAAGGATAAAAATTGTTATGCACGTTTATCAGTAGATCCTACTATGGGTTTTCAGGCAGAACTAAAAAGTTTATTAACACAGGCAAAAGTTCACAATGGGGTGTCTCCCTTGAGGGGACGTCCCATTGTTTCTGGGATAGGGGCCCTCTGTCAAAATTGTGGTATTTATGTAGACCACATATTGGCACCATTTGTTGAAACTCTGCCATCTTTGGTTAGGGACACCATGGATCTATTGAAGCGTATTGAAGGACTGACGATTGGTGATGGTGCCTTTCTGGCAAGCATCAACGTAGAGGCCCTATACACGTCGATACCCCACTCGTTAGGATGCAGGGCTGTTGAATTCTTTCTCTCTTCCAGAGGGGTACATCTTAGGGCTCATAACAGGTTTGTTGGGGAACTTCTGCATTTCACCCTCACAAGGAATTATTTCCTGTTTGATGGGGACGTCTTCCACCAGCTACAGGGTACAGCCATGGGCAGTTCTTGTGCCCCGGCCTATGCAAATCTGTACCTAGGCTGGTGGGAGACGTCCGTGGTCTTCGGTGACTCCCCTCCTCCTTTCTCTGACCATATAGCCCTGTGGGCTAGATTCATCGACGATATCTTTATCATCTGGAATGGTTCACAAGAAGAATTTACTCAGTTTGTACAGAACTTGAATGTTAATACATTTAATCTTAGATTCACGTTGAGATTTCTTCTGAATTTTTACCATTCCTTGATATCGGTATTGGCAGAGGTCAGGATGGGGAGTTAATAACTACCATCTACCGAAAACCCACAGCCACAAATTCCCTACTGCGATGGGAAAGTTGCCATCCTACACCCCTTAAAAGGGGGATCCCACATGGACAGTACCTGCGTCTCCGACGTAATTGCTCCTCTCTGGAAGATTTTAAGAAGGAGGCTAATATTTTGAGATCTCGGTTTCTGACTAAGGGCTACCCAGATTATATATTAAGACAATCATATCAACATGCACTGACAAGGGACCGGGCTCAATTGTTGACACCAAAAATCCATGCTAGCCAGGATCAGGAGACAGTAGCGCGCATTATTGGTACCTTTGATAGTGCGGCCCCTCAGGTGAGACAGACCCTAAACAAATACTGGCATGTGTTGAAGATGGACCCTGATCTGGAGGATTATGTCAGGGAGGCCCCCTCGATATCCTATAGAAGGGGAAGAAATCTGAGGGACTGTCTGGTCAGTAGCCACTTTGTAAACCCAAAGAAAGACATGTGGCTGACTAGACCAAACGGTTCATTCAGATGTGGGGACTGTTCTTTCTGTGATTTTGTGGAAAAGACAAATACGTTCCCAACGACACAGGGGCAAAGACCTATCAGAGTAAATAGTTCAGTGACTGTAAGACCACACATGTGGTATATCTGATAACCTGTACATGTGGATTGAGGTATGTGAGTAAAACCACAAGACAGCTGCGACGTAGGATTGGGGAGCATTTGGGCGATATTCGCCATCAACATGACACACCAATCTCACGTCATACACACTCAATACATGGGGGGAACTCCAAATGCCTCAAATGGAGTGGCATTGATCGAGTTACTCCCTCTCAAAGACATGGAAACTTGGACAGATTATTACTGCAGAAGGAATGCTTCTGGACATTCACCCTAAATACAAAGGCACCAAATGGGTTAAATGACCAGTTGGATGTCAGCAGCTATTTTTAAAGTGTTTCATTTCTTCCCTGTGTACATACAACATTGTTGAATTAATTTGATTTACTGAGCATAATACCCAAATTGACTTTATCAATGTCCCTTGGGAGAATTGGAACAGACTACTAGTTCCTTTTCCTACCAATAAATGTTGTTTTACTAGTTGTTAACTGAGCATGGTTTTAAAATCACCTGTTCAGTCTGTCTGCCCCGTTGTCGCGTCCTGTAGACATTTCGGCGCGATGCTCATCTGCGCATGCGCCGTAACTAGGGACGCTCTCTCGGCGCAGTTCTCCGTCACTGGCGCACTATGTGATGTCACGGAGGCGCCGCGAGCGCGCCTTTATCTTCCGCGCGCCGCCAGCTTTCGCCGTCTCACACACAGCCGACGTTGTCATGCCCTTACAGGGCGGGAGATGACTTACAGTTCAGAAACTAAATAGTAAGTTACATGGGTGTATGCTTTGGGGTGGGGGGACCTTTTTGGGTTTAGTTGTTTATCTTATGCCCTTTTTTGCTTTTGTTTTTGTACTTCCCACAGCCTGGTGGTTTTACTGGTGTACATGACAAATCCATAAGGCGGCATTATGCTGATGAAATGTAAGGTAGTGTCCTCTTTTGTTATGTAAACACGGCATGTCATGTGGTTTCTACATGAGTAACTACCATCAGGTATTTATCTACCCTTTAATTCTCGTGCCTTGCATTATTGCAGCTATCTATTTGTCACTGTACCCGGACACTTGGTCCACTTACATCTTTCCAGACTGTCCCCTGATGATGTCATGGATGATTGAAACATGTTGGGACGGGACCATGAGGAATAACAGGGTGTTTTTTTAGGGCAAGGTTGCGGACAGGAACGCCCTTATCGGGGCGATTATCCTGTATCTTTCTCAGTTAGGTAGGAGTATACTAGGTTTATAGGGCCAGGTTTTGTATATCACTCTGGTCCCACCCGTGTGGTTGTTGTTTGCCTCCCACAGTTTTTTGTGAGTTTTTTGAGATAGACTACGATATATATTTTAATATATTCAATAAAAGTTATTTTTTAGGACCGATTTTTCCTCTTTAAACTGTCTTTTCAGAAGCCAAATATCCCTAACCATTTGGGAGTAGAATATGTGTAAAAAAAAAAAAAAGAAAAAAATGACAATTTATTGACTCACCCTTAAGAGAAAATGGACAAAGTGTCAATATTTTGTGTGGCCACCATTAATTTCCAGCACTGTCTTAACTCTCATGGGGTTTCATGGGTTGCCACTTCCACTCCTCCATGACAACATCACAGAGCTGGTGGATGTTACAGACCTTGAAATCCTCCACCTTCCATTTGAGGATGCCCCCCAGATGGTCAATCGGGCTTAGGTCTGGAGACATGCTTGACCAGTCCAGGATGTTTACCATCATTTTCTTTAGTAGGGCAGTGGTCATTTTGGAGATGTGTTTGGGATCGTTATTATGCTGGAATATTGTCCTGCAGCCCAGTTTCCATAGGGAGGATATCATTCTCTGCTTCAGTATGTTCCAGTACATGTTGGCATTCATGGTTCCCTCAATGAACTGTAGCTCCCCACAGCCATCAATACTCATGGCTGTGGAGAGCTACATAGCCCAAACTATGACACCCCAATGAATTTTTTCAAATGTGTTGGTCTGTGCAACGCTATGCCCTGTTTGCATTAAACAGTTCAAAAGTTGCAAATATTTGATCATAAGGCTTGAACCAAAATTTGTGACTTTTCTACTTTTTTATTAATTGCCCCTATAGCAATTTCTATCTTTTTTCAGAGCATTTTCATTGGTGCTTTGCTAACACTGTAACCACATTTTACTTTAACCCCTTAAGCCGAACGCCTGAAAAGTAGTTAATGACTAGAACATTTTTTTAGTTTTTGCCTCCTTGCGTTTCAACAGTTGTAACTTTTTTTATTTTTTCAATGACGCAGTTGGATGAGGCCTTGTTTTATTTGAGACAAGTTGTACTTTATAGGGGAATAGATTAAGTTCACTTATAAATAATTGCAGTTTTTGTTTTTATTGTTTTTTATTTTTTATTTATTTATTTTTTTTACACCATTCACATTTTACACTTAATAACTTGTTAGATTAATTCTACAGGTTATTACGGTCGTGTGGATACCAAATATGTGTAGGTTTGTTTGTGTGTGTAATTTATACACAATTATTTTTATTAAATATTTATTTTTATTTTATTTATTTTTGTATTCTTTTTTTTTACACTTTTCATGTTTTTTTTTTACTTTTTTTTTTTTATTCCCCTGAAGGGAGAACTGTTTTACAATTTTTTTTTTTTTTTTTTTTACACTTGGTAATGTATAAGCATATTCATATATGCTAATACATTCTAATCTGTGTCAGTCTGACACAGGCAGTGATTAGGACACCTAGTCACTGGCATAGTACACAGACAGCTCTGGGGCCACTGTAGGTCCCCAGAGCTGACTGTGCAGCCGTTCGCCAGGCTCTGTCGGGTCACCCGGTGTTCCGATCACCCGACAGAGCAGGGGAAACCCTTTGATTGCGCTCCGGTAACGCACCGCCGCAATCAAAGGGTTAAAGCATCGGGTTGCAGAGGTTTCCTCCGCACCCCAATGCTCACAGGACATGCTCTGGGATCGGGGCTGTTTATTACAGCCCCGATTGCAGCGCAATTGCAGCGCCGGGCGCCGCAAACTCTGATGTCTGCAGCGACGCCAGAAGACGTCACTGCAGACGAACGACCCGCACCGGCCGCCGCCAAAAGACGGTGCGCGGTCGTTAAGGAGTTAACATATAACTCAAAATTATTGAAAAGTCGACAGGAAGGGAAGATCTCTCCTTAAGGAGAGCACAAAACGGCTTGTAGAGTTTGTTTTGCTTTTCGCCCTTACTTAGCATCTGCATATCACAAGGCATTATGTAAAGGGGCTGAAAGCCACAGTGCCCTCTGTTGATGTAACAAATCCTCAATTGCTTTTAACTCGAGAAAACAAAAAATTTTAGTTTCTGCAAAAGGGTTCGGGTTTTTCTAGGAAATTGGGAAGATCAAAAAGATCTCTCCTTAAGGAGAGCACCGAACGAACGGCATGTAGAATTTGTTTTGCCTTTTTGCCCTATACTTAGCATCTGCATATCACAAGGCATTATGGGAATGGGGATGAGAAGCAAAAAGCGCCCTCTGTTGGATGTTACAAATCCTCAATTTGCTTTTGACCCACCGAGTCTTGAGAAAGCAAAAAGGATTTTAGCCAAGCCAGTATCTCTCATCTGCAGACAACGCTGTTTCGGGATCTTTGTCCCTCTTCAGTGCAAAGCAGAGCGATACTGGCTGGCTGTGTGGGAGGTATCGAGTGGCTCAGGAAGGGTAGATCTCTCCTTAAGGAGAGCACCGAATGAACGGCTTGTAGAGTTTGTTTTGCCTTTTTGCACTCTACTTATCATCTGCATATCACAAGACATTATGGGAAAGGGGCTGAGAAGCCCACAGTGCCCTCTGTTGGATGTAAAAAATCCTCAATTTACTTTTGACCCCCCGAGTCTTGAGAAAGCAAAAAGGATTTTAGCCAAGCCAGTATCTCTCATCTGCAGACAACGGGATTTTTGTCCCTCTTCAGTGCAGAGCAGAGCGATACTGGCTGTCTGTGTGGGAGGCATCGAGTGGCTCAGGCAGGGAAGATCACGCCTTAAGGAGGGCACAGAACAAACGGCGTGTAGAGTTTGTGTCATGATCATGCCAGAAAGAACCCCAGCTTTGAGTTCTGGTCGCCGGCTGCGGCCGATGCGACGTAAGCCATGGTTTCTGACATAGTGTCTCATTTGTGTTTATAGTGTGAACTGGGTTTTCTCCCTGCTATCTTGATTGATTTCTGGCTGACGCCTTGGCCAGGAATCTTCCAGCACTCCATGGGTTAACCTGGCTCCTTGCTCCTGGGTGATTGACAGCTCTACCTTCCTATCTGGTCTTCTGTTTCTTCCTCCTATTGCCTTTGTCCTTAGTTCTCCTGGAAGGTATTTAAGGGTTCTTCTGTCTCTTCTCCTTGCCTGTTATACTGGTCTGTTTCTGCCTATAACTCGCCCTCTTTATTCTGTGTCTCCCGGGTTAACTTACTCTGCTTGTTTCACGTTTATTCTTCTGCCTTCTGACTTTGTACCGCGTTCCCGATAGTTACCGACTTTGGCTTGCTTGACCGTCCCTTATTGTGTTTGTATTGTTTGTCTGCGTCTTGTGTTTTCACGCTATTCAGCATAGTGCTCAGTCTTCTGGTTGGGGCCGACCTATTAAGGAGTCGGGCACCCCAAAAGGCAGGGACAGGGGTTGGGATCAGTGTCAGGGCCTCACGCTGTCTGTGTCTGTTCGTGCGCCCCTGACGGATCCCTTACAGTTTGATTTGCCTTTTCGCCCTCTACTTAGCATCTGCATATCACAAGGCATTATGGGAAAGGGGCTGAGAAGCCCACAGCGCCCTCAGTTGGATGTAACAAATCCTCAATTGGCTTTTGACCCACCGAGTCTTGAGAAAGCAAAAAGAAAAGTCGACATACACAGTGGAGCACATTTACTAATGTTATTTAGTATCAAGTGGAAACAGACTAGACAGGCTAAAAATGTGCCAATATATTGTACATCTAGTGCATGTTGAGACACTTTTGTCTAACTTTACACCATTTACTAGCTGGCTTTGTTAGTGCAAATAATTGCAGCAAAAATGGGGTCCTTTTTTTGGAGGGTGCAAAAAGCCAGCACAGGAATCCAGTGACAGCCATTTAAATGAAATCCATTATTGTATTTAATCCACAACACCATAGCAATAAATTGTGGCAAAAATACAAAAAGTACTGGATTCCTGTGCTGACTTTTCTTGCTCTGCAGCCTCCAGTTTATTGCACTTTGTGGGATGTGGCTCATGCATAAGGCATCAAAAGATTATTATTTGTTACCTCATTATCTCCACTTTTTTCCTTATTTTTGGCACATGGTATCACACATTAATTCACACCTCTTTCTTGGCATCCTCAACAGTTGTATTGTCACTGTGGATCTTTGAGAAGCTACTCCCTGACACGTACCGCCTAGTCGTGGTTAAGGAGTTCCACCAAACACTTTGGGCCACATGTATGAAAACTGTCTAAGTCTAAAACTCACTTTACTGCCCATAGCAACCAATCAGAGCTCTCCTTTCATTTCACATAGTGCTCTGGAAAAATGAAAGGGGCGCTCTGATTGGTTGCTATGAGCAAAAAAGTGAGTTTTAGATCTAGATAGATTTCATACATGTGGCCCTTTGTCTGAGGTTCTTTGATGGCTAGATATGGGCCCATTCATCTGACACATCCTTATGTAACCACCTCCCCCAGCAAGCTAGCTGCCAAAATCTGTCAGTGGCCTGCCAGCACAACCAAACTGGGACCACAAATAACATACAATATTAAAGCAACAAAAATAATAAACTTCTTTTTAATATTCATAATATACATACAGTACTTACAATTGTACATCTGCAATGTTTTTTTTCTGTATTTGTACAAACCACTGATATGCATTTCAACCTGAAATCTTATAATTTACAAAACATCAAAACAAAACTTAAAGGAAACCTTTCCAATAGGTTATGCTATCCTTGCTGAGAACAGCACAAGCTGGTGATAGACATTCAGTGGTGTGTCCAGTATTCTGTAAGATGCAGGAGTTTCAGAGCTTTGGATGTGCAAATCTGGCAGTTTGCAGCCTGCTCTGCCAGAGATGAGTCCAGTTTATTCATGAGTCAACATTAACCATACCCACTACTCAAATGCTTCCTACTATTGATTTTAATGAATATCTGTACTGCTGCTGTTTACAATTATATCTGGGAGGGGAGGGAGGTGAGAACATGTCACTTCTCGATGTAAAAACCATGGTGGGTTACCACATGCAGATTAGCCCTATTTAATGCAGCTATGCCAGATATTGAACGGCAAATTCTAAAGGAAATGTTCAGGGTGGAAAAATACATTTTATGAACATGGGTGTTCCAATCTTATCAATTTATAATATATTGATAGGATATGCTATAAATGCCTGATTGGTGCAGTTCCCACTTCTGGGGTCCACACATAACATGTGAACAGGCCCCTGAAAGTCTCCATACAAAATAAAATGTAGGTCCGGCTTGACCCTCCATTCAGAACTATGGGAGTTTCTAGCACACACCACTCGTTGTATTCAGAATCCCATAGAAAACATTAGAGAGTAGTGTGAAAACACAACCTTCTGTTCATTCTGTGTGGGGCCTTTTTGGCGCCCATTCTGAAGATAGGGCATGTAACCAGAGGTGGGACCTGTATCTATCTTATACTTCTTATGAACATAAACAGCTGCAAGGAATTTAGTTGTTGAATAACAAACTTCTTTATACTGAAATATTGCAGATATCACAAACTTTAACACAATGTATTTGTTCGGTAACATTCAGTCCAATTTTAAGGCTATTTCTACACAGCACAAATATACAGTCAGATTTCCGGCGATTTCAGTATTTTGAATCTGTCGAATATCCGACGGTACACTGTGCTGCGTAGACCGCAGAGAAAAACCTGTGTTGTAGTCTTTACAGCATAGGTTTTTTACCGTCGGGCTTAAAATCTGATGGAATATGCATCATGTTGCTAATCTGCGGGATTCCCGGGGGATTGCCATCAGATTCCTGTACAATTCAATTGTACGGGCGACGGCAAAAAACCGAAAAACTGACCGCTGTTTGTTCGCAAATCTGCACCCAAAACCACGGTCCTGCCACAGTTCAGCAATGACAAAATGCCAGCGGATTTTGGATTGCATTTTGTCATATACTATTGCCTAAATCCATTAGTATGATGAGTTAATTTAAGGAATATATGTTATAAAGGAGTGCAGGAATCCCTCAACGAGCTTAATCAACCTGCGGTTAATGCATTATGTGAACAAGGTCCTAATTACAATTGCTGTGTATTGATATGCTATAAATGTCTGAGATGAAATAACCTTTTGATGTGGTCAAGTGGCTATTTTAATGTCTGTCATTAATTTTAAGACAATAAGAAATGTCTGACAATCTGCAGCATATATTCTTTTGATTTGACTGTCAATAATACATTATCTAAGCATAGTAGAAAAGGAATATGTACGGATCTCTAAGGAAAATGAGAGAGCAACTAAACTTGTCATTTTCAAACACTGTTACATATACATATGTCTGAGCACATTGTACAGTCTTCCTAAGTATCTATCACTGGAACAGGAATAATGTACAGTAAGTAGCTGAGTGCATTACATATACACGAAAAGCCAATGGATAACATATTCAGAGGTTCATTTAGATAAGTATTAATGGTCAGAGGTCGCAAGCTCCTTTTCCTCTAGTGCCACTTGCACAACCCTATACTCAAATGATTTACGCCTTGGTCTGTCCTTTTGCTTCACGAAATAGAGTCATTAGAGAACAAACAATCCCACACTTGCCTGTTTTTACTATCTTGTGGTTTTTGTTAAAGCCCAAAGCTTCATGGGTCTACCAGATAATGAAGACAAAACTTTTTCAGTTCCTGTATATCTGTATTCCCTCCTGATCAGCTACTCTTACCAGCATGATACATTGCATAGAGATGGCAAGGGTAGTGCTTTTCTCCGTAGCTATAGTGAACAAAACACTGTTTGTTCTATCAACATGGTGCCTCAAGGTTTTAGCCCTTGACTCCTAAAAGTATGCCAATATTTATCTAAAAAATGTAGCAAGCATTTAAAGCATTGAAACAGAAAATCGATATTCTTTCAAGTGGTAGAAAGTATAGCATTACAAACTGCTGTAATTAAAGTGCAGGCACAGTATGACCTCTTCCAGCATTTCATCCTTGAATTCTCTGCTAAATACTTGCAGTAAAGCCTAGGTGCTTGAAATGTAAAATATCATTGCCTTTCGGCGAGAAACAATTAATTACAGTGTGAATCGAGTAAACAGTGTATCAGATAGCTATGATCTTTGCAGGCATGTACTAATAATGAAAGAAGTCAGCTGCGTGGTGAATATGCATATTAAATGCTTATTATATTTGCAGTGCTCTAGAGGTTCCTTTCTACAGTATATATATATATTGTGGGGGTTAGCATCAACACTCAGGTAGCAGCCCGGGCTTTGGCAGACAGAGACAGGGACACAGCATTAAAAGTCCAAGTCCAGGCTGTGCCTGGGTTTATTAGAAGGCAACAAAATAACACAGCCTTAATGTCAGGCAAAACATACAAAACAAAATCCTGCTCGGCTGAGCTCTAACTAAACCGTAATGGCCCTGACTACAGCAGAGACACACTCAGTGCCTCTTGTACAGAGACCTTTACATGCAGTAACAGGGCTGCTTACCATGTGGCTTGTAGCATTCCACCATCAGCAGCCATGACAGGCCTGCAGACACAGGCTTTATAGGCCTGAGCCCCGCCTCACCTGGGGCGTGGGAGTGGCCACCACCAGCTCTTGACCACTCAGGAAAAGCCGACCCGGACACAAGCGGATTGGAACTGCTTTATACTAAACATGTCAGCAGCATAGTGCTACTGACAACAGGACGTCGGCTCTCCCTTCACCCAGTCCAGGCCACTCGGTGCACGCGTCTTCCATGCGCTCCCTATAGTAAGTATGAGGCTTCTAGGGGAAATATCTTCCCCCAATAATGTCGCCGTCATGTCTTCATACCCCCCCCCTCTGTTCGAGCCTGTGGGGTCGGGT
>JAODAL010076214.1:0-13711 GCA_025379985.1 Phyllomedusa bahiana | reverse complement strand
ACCCCCCCAGATTAAAAAGTCCCGGAAAAAGGGTTTTTTAAACCACCATTTTGTTGAACTGGATTTTAACATCCCTTCCGGGGGCCCAGTAGACCCCAAACCTAATGACCCAGATTAAAAAGTCCCGGGAAAAAAGGGAATCTTTAACCCCCTTTTTTAGTTTCACGGGACAAAAACTTTCCCTGCCCGGGCCACGAGGCCCCAAACCTGCATCCCCCCAGATTAAAAGTCCCGGAAAAAAGGGAATCTTTCAACCACCTTTTAGTTTCAGGGAATAAACTATCCCTGTCCTGGGCCACAGCATGAGCCCCCAAACCCTGCATAAACCCCAGATTAAAAAGTCCCGGGAAAAAGGGGTTTTCACCACCATTTTAGTTCACTGGAATAACTGTCCCGCCCTTTGGGTAGGCTTGCCCCCCCGAAGAGTGGGGGCCCAATTGAGCTTATTGGAAATAGGTGGTTAACGCTCCTTTTCCCCCCGGGTGGGCTTTTTCTTGGCATTCTTTTTCTTTTCTCAACGTGCTGGAGGAAATTGTCTTGTCTTTGTTCTTTTCTTGCCCATACTCCATTCCTCTAAATAACCTACATTCCCAATTTTTCCTGTACCCCCTTGTACAATTCAGGGAAAATTTTTAACAGCTATTTTGTACATGCAATTTTTTTAGTATTTAAAATTTAGAAAACACTTTTTTTAAAATAGGATGGATCCCACCATGTCTTTGTTTCTCTTTTTTAGTATTAAATGGGTTGTCTCAATACAGGTTTGATACTCTGAAAAAGTCTTGCAAAAACAAGTCTTTTGCAATATTGTCCTTTTAAACAGTGTCCTACCTATTCTTTTCTGAAGCCCCCCCCTTGAGCCATTTGAAAAATTGGGGAAAAAATGTTTTTAGAAAAAAATTTTTTTTTTATTAGGACCTGAGTATAGCTGATGTCACAGCAAAATGCCCCAAAAATTAAAAGCTGCCCTTTGAGCATTTTTGGACAATTGTGAAGAAAAAATGTCGTTAGAAAAAACATTTTTTTTTTAAAAGGACCTGTAGTATTGCTGCATTTCAAAGAGCATGACCCAAAGAATTATAAAAATGACTTCTCAGCCACTGTTTAAAAATTGTGGGAGAAATCCCATTTCTGTTCCAAAGAACCATCTTTTTCTGTATATCACAGAAAAATGACCCCAAAAAATTATTAAATACTTTCATCATGTTAAAAATTGTGAGGGGGGAAAAAGCCACATTTCTGTTCCCAAAAGGGCCCAAATTTAGCGTTCTCACAGCAACTGACCCCAAAACCATTGAAATGCGAAAACTTCTTAAGAAAAGTATAAAAGGAAAAAGGTGTTTTTTGAAACCTTTCTGTCTTTTACAGTTCCTAAGCCAAACCAGCAAATGAACTTTGGGAAAAAAAAATAAAAATTGCAGTAAGAAAAGATCATTTTAAAAATTTTTTTTTAAGAGGGCCATTTCGTTTGAAGAGGGAAGTGAAGTTTAAAACCCGCAACAATCGGGGACCTCGGAATTGGGGGCCCCAACATTATCAGAGATCCTGCCTGTTTTATCTTGTGAAAGTCAAAAGATCCAATTATCTGGGGAAAGCCGGATGCATTTGCTTAATGATCCTCCGGGGCGAAGGTTGCTCAGATATGACACGGCTGCTGGGGGGACAACACCTCTATGGCGTGGCGAGCGGCTGGGCCATTGCCCCTTTTGGATACCAAAGCTAGGGGGCCCGGAACACAAAAAAAATCGGTGTTGAGACAAAATAGTGTGCACCATGATCTTAAACTGGTCTCGTGTGTTGGTGTTCCCCCTGCTTTGAGCGTTGGTGAGGTGGTAAATAAAGATTCCCAGAGATCACCATTAGGCTTTGCACCTTCCCTGCTGCTGTGCTGTGCTGCCGCTACGGTACTCTCTGCTGTCAGTCGTGATTTTGTTCCACCTGACATTTAAAAGAACGTGAATCAGACGCAACAATGTTTCCATTTGATCAATCACAGGTCTCCTTTTCCCTGTTTTTTTCTCTCTATTTGGGTGGGGGAAGGAAATTTGCGGTTTTTTTTGTACCGGGGTCCGGGGGTGGCCACCCAGAAACTGTTTTTTCATTTGAGGGCCCTTAATGCGAGGATCATTTTGGGAGGAAATGGAGATCAAGCACTCATATGAGAGATGGAGCCTTGATTTCCAACCTCTGGGTCGAGGGGCATAGCAAATGTCCCTTTTTCATCTTCCCCCTCCGCCTCAAATTCGCCCAAACTCTTTTCCCGGCAGGGACTCGGTAAGTGGTGTCTAGGAATACCCCCTCCTCCCCCTCCGCTTCCTCCGGCAAAGCTTCAAAACAGCCCTGACTTTCCTGAGATGTGCACGTGAGGCGATGCCTGCTTTTCACTAGCCCTGGACCCCCAACCAAGCCTAATGAAGACCGATAAAATTGAGAAATGTGGGGCCCTTTTGGATTGAGGGAGAAAGGTCCGTGTCCGCACTTGTCCCTCTCCTCCCCGTCGCTGGCGGGACCTGTTGTTCAGGTGTCCAACGACGTTCCAGAATAAGATACCACAAAGCCTGTGACAAGGGCATCGTCCGCACTGACCTTTTTGGGGGCTTCTTTAAAATGGCAAGGATTGTGCGAGCTCTTTCCTGCCCCACTCTTGGGGCTAACACCCCGGGCCCACCGCTGCTTGTCAGGCCATGTGTCACTTCGTACTGCGTAATGGCATTGCGCTGCTGCCACAATGCTGGAGCAGTAGAGGGTGGAATTCCCGCGTGTTTTTTCCACGTAACAATGAGAGGGTTTAGGGGAGCCGGCTGCGCTGCAACCAGCCCGGGCGGGGCGAAGCAGGGTGCGAACGGCGGAAGTGCGAATTAACTTCGGCCTTCCCCACGGCAGTCCAGACCCGGGGAGCTCTTTAGAAAAATTTTTTGGACACAAGGTTTGACATGTGAGGCAAGGATGTCTCCACCTCTGTCTTAAGGGCGGGCCAGCAGATTTCGCCCCTTATTGCACACCTTTCCTGGGGGACAAGGTTCTTTCACCCAGCAGCGCTCGGTTCGTTGCGGGGAGCCCCTCACACTCCTGACCGTGTTGGGCGGTCTCAAGACAGATTAATTTCAAACACCTGGTTTTTGGGCACGTGATGCCACCAGAGGGCTTGGGGGGGAAAGAACCCTGCACCATTGCTGCGGTTTTTGAAGAGCGGCGCCGAGCCTGAGAGCCACCCCCCCCCCCAGAGACATCCACCCAGCTCACCCAGTGAGCTTTCACAGAGATATAGGGGCCTTGGCCGTGCTTACTAGTCCTTTTGTCGGGGGTCAAGGGATTTTTCCCGGCCACAGATGCGAAGGGCGTTTAAAAATTTTTAAGATGACACGTGGTGGCCGGGCGGGTAGGGCCCTTTTCTGGAAAAAAAAACCCTGCTCGGATCTGGTATTGGGGGCAGGAAAGGGGCCAAAGACGGGCGGAATCCAATTTTTCCCCCAAAAGGAAAAGGCCTTTTCCCAAAGGGCCAAAACCCTAGCAATGCCGACATTCAGGCTTTTGGCTTTGGGAGGGTTTTTGGGTTAAAGTTTTTTCTTCTGCTCCAAACCTGGAAGACAAAAGGCGGGCCCTGCTTACTGGCCGCTGTATGGCATCCCAGGTCGTCAACTGGGGGAAGGAAAAGGGGGTTAAAAGGGGTCTCTGGGGGTTTGAGGGGGTTTAACTCGGGCGACGGTGGGGGCTGAAGCGGGGCTGACCCCCGGGGATCATGACTCTGAGAGAAAAGGGCGCTGAGGAACGCTTGGGGGGTGGCGGGGGACAGGAGGAGGGCGGAGACGGGGGGGTGTGACATTGGTTGGGGGCCCCGGGCTTTGGGGTTTGGGCCCCTTTTTTTGGGCCCAAATTTTGCCCCCAAATTTAAAACTCTTGCATTCGCTGCATGTGACTAGACATGTTGGTGGGGGTTAACCACCTAAGGTTCTTGCCTCATTTTATGCGTTTACGGAAAAGGGCGGCATATGACATCGCGGGGGTAAATCGAGGCTTGCTCAAAGAAGGCCAGGTTTGGAGGGGTCCGGGATTTTTTGACAGGTTAAGCGGGGAGCGGGGTTTGCGCTGCCCGTGGATGGGGGAAAATCTTTATCAGGGGAATTCTGCGACCGCCCTCCCCCTTTTTGGGGGAACCCTACTGACACTCCCCCATCTTCTTCCCCCTCGTCCAGTGCGATCGCCCCAAAAGCAAATTCTGCTGAAAAGACCACGTTGGTTTCCGCAATGCTTCTCACCCAACACGGGTGATTTCCTGCCCTGACATTTCTGTTTCCGGGGGCTGCGGGCTAAAAAGCAAAGGGACGAAAAGGCGTTGCCCCCCCCGGGTTTTTTCCCGATTGACCGGTTCCTTCTCCCTCTGAGGGCATCAGAAAAGGGGGCGTCAGAGCAGAAAAAAATCCCTTTTTTTGGGCCCTCTTGATCTTTTGACATGCCTTCTAAACCGAAAAACCCATTTTGTCATTAAAGGGGGTCTTCAAAAAATGGATTTTTTCCACAGGGGTGGGTACAGAGTTGACAAATTTTGGGGTGCTTCATGTTGGACGGATGCTGATGAGCTGATGATGGGCATTTGGGGGCCGTGACTGGAGGCGAGGAGGAAAAACTGCTGGAAGCAAGGTTTCAATTTAAACCTGAAGGACAGATTGGCGGGCGCTGTTTGTTACTGGGGAAATTTACGGGCCCCCTTTCCCAGCGATTAAAGGCCTGACGGTCCCCGCAAGGGCGATCTGCTGGCATCGTGTTGTTCCCCCAGCCAAATGGAAGGGCACCTTCCTCGTACCCCTTTTACCTCCAGTCCTACCCCCCTCTTTTCTCGCTTACCACCCGAATTTTTCTCCATGTTCAGAAATATAAAATTTTTTGGGAATTTTTGGAAGAGTTTTGGAAAGGGCTCTTATTTAAAAAACGGCAAAACCCAGCTATTTTTCAAAACCCTAAAATCAAAATAAAATTTGCTGTTTCACATTTAACTGCAAATAATCTATTTAACCCAAGGGGGGGGCCCGCGCAAAGTGAAAAAACACGTATCTGAAATTTTTTTCAGAAAATAAAAGGTATTTTTTGGCAACCCCTTTTAATTCACCTTGGGGGACTACAAAATTGCTGTATTCACATTTTAAATGGGAAAGGGGCCTCAAAGAAAAAAAGCTGTAGTGCGCCAGAGTGAAAAAAACACTTTTCTGTAATGGGAATTTGGATAAAAAAAGGTATTTTTTTTGGGACCTATCAATTCCACCTGGGGGAACTAACAAATTTCTGGGGTTCAAAATTTTAAATGCAAGGGGGGCTCTATCAAAAAATCTGGACCCGGGCAAAAGTGCAAAAAACACGTATCTGAAATGTATTCGGATAAAAAAAAAGGGATTTTTGGCACCCTTTTAATTTACCTGTGAAAAAATAAAAAATTTTCTGGATTCAAATTTTCTTTCAAAGGTGGCCCCTTTTCAAAAAAATCTGGAAATGGGCAAAAGTGCAAAAACACGTATCGTAAATTTTTTCGGATAATAAAAGGTATTTTTTGGCACCCTTTTAATTCACCCGTCAGATACAAAATTGCTGTATTCACAATTTTAAATGGGAAGGTTTCCTCAATGAACAAAAACTTAGTGCCCCCCCCAAAGTGAAAAAACACGTATTTTAATGTTTTTTCGGGTAATAAGAGGTTTTTTGGCCCCTATCAATTTTTACTTTTGGGGAACTTTCACAATTGCGGTTCAAATTTAAAATGCAAAGTGAAAACTATCAACAAAGCGGGGCCCGCCCAAAGTGAAAAACACGTAAACTGAAATGTATTCGGATAATTTCAAGGTATTTTTTTGGGACCCCTTTTAATGCACCTTGGGGGACCCACAAAAATTTCTTTTAATTTACATTTAAGTGCAAAAGGGGCCCCAAGAACCCAAAACTTTAGTGCGCCAAAGTCAAAAAACACATAACTGTAAAGTATTCGGATAATACAAGTTTTTTTTTGGGACCCTTTTAATTCACCCGTGGGGACTACAAAATTGCTTTTATTCACATTTAATTCAAGGTGCCTCAATGAACAAAGCTGTAGTGCGGGCCCAAAATCAAAAAAAAACGTTTTCTGTAATGAATTCGGGTAATAAAGGGATTTTTTGGAAACCTTTTAATTCACCGTGGTGACTACAAAATTGCTGTAAATTTAACCCTTTAAGTGCACGGTTTCCTTTAATGAACAAAGCGTAGGCGCCAAAAATGAAAAAAAAACCCCCTTTTGTTAAAAGTAAATTTAATAATTAAAAGGTTTTTTTTGGGACCTATCAATTCACCCGTGGCGACTACAAAATTGCTGTAATTTTAAAAATTTTAAATGCCCCAAAATAGATTGTCAACAAAACTTGGGCCCGCACCCAAAAATGGGAAAAAAAAAGTAAACTGAAATTTTATTCGGATAATTTCAAGGTAATTTTTTGGGACTTTCAATTCACCTGTGGTGAAACAAAAAATTTCAGTATTCACTTTTAATGCAAAGGGGCCTCAATTTAGCAAAAACGTAGTGCGCCAAAGTAAAAAAACACTATCTAAATGTATTCGGGTAATACAAGTATTTTTTGGCCCCCTATCAACCTGTGCTGACTACAAAAATTGGCCCGGATTCTAATTTAAATCAAGGTGGATATATCAACAAAGGTGGAATGGGCAAAAATTTAAAATGAAAAACCAAACTGAAATTTTTAATGATTTAAATTTTAAAATGGAGGTTTTGCACCTAACCCCAAAGGGGACCTGCAGTTACTAGAAAAGATGTGTATCCTAATATAAGAAAGCTTCCCAAGTCCAGGAAATATTTCAATAGAAAACTGTTTTTAAAAATAAAGCTATTTCAGTGCAATGTCTACACTAAGTTTGGTGAACTTTATCCCGTTTTTCTTTTTAGAAATTGTCTGTGTTCGCCCGGGGGGCCCCCCCTCCCTCTCCCTCGTTTCTTTACAGAGGTTAAAGCTCCCTTTTGAAAATTTTTACCTAACTAATAAAATTTTCCAAACTCTAATCAACTAAGTTGTAAGGATCCGCTAACGTAGGGCTTTTTTCTGTGAAGAAATAGAATAATTTCCCCTGAGTTGGGTTTGGGCACAGGCACGTCCTTTCTGCTTTGAACGCGAGAGACATGAGGGGGGAACAGGAAGGGTGTTTTATGTAAAAGAGGTCATTGATTTTTTCCGCCAATCGCAACCATAACCCCATCCCTTCATGACTCGCACACACATCTCACCCCGCTCTATTCTGTAAGCTTATTTGTGGCCGCCAAAAAAGACAGGAAAACCTGTTTTTTCCCCCCGTTGGAATTCCCAAACCTTTTTCATGTTGGACCCACGTATGAACAGAGAAAAAGGGCCCTTAACAATTTTTTTGATTATCCAGGGGACGGAGTACTCCCCTGTTTTAACTTTTATGTCATCCAGGGGGCAGTCATGGTTACACCTGCCGTTTGTTGAGGCCCTTTGAGGAGGGGGACGTTTTTTTGGGGGGTCGCCAGGACTACGGGAAAGAAAAACGTCATTTTCCCCCTGCTTCATTTTCCTGGAACAGATGCTGAAAAAAAATTTTTTCTGGGCAGGGGACCCGGAGACGGGCGCTACAATTGATGGCCACATGAGCCCGGGGGGAATGAAATGGAGGAGGAGGGGGGAGGACTTTGGGAGCAGAAGCATTTTTGGGTGAAATTGTGAATTTTTACCCAGGTACAAGAGAGGGGAGGGGAGAGGTAGATGGGATGGGGAGACGAGCAGATGACCCGCGCAGAATTTTTGCCTGGCTAGGGACAGCCAAATAGCAGTCTGGCAGAGGGATGACTTTGGCTTTTTCCCACCCTATTGGACCCTCGCTACCGGCCAAAATGGGGCCTTTTTCCCAGCTATTTAGAGAGAGGACAAACTCAAAGTATAGGGAAACCTCCGTAGTCGTTGGCCGCTGCCTATGTGCGGCATCGCCCTCCTCTGACAGGTCTGACCCCCGGGGGTTCTTCAGCACTACTACTACTGCCGTGGCTGCGGGGAAAGTGGGGGGGGTGGGGAAAAAACCCGCTCCTCAGCAGCACCTAAGACTGGAGTCACTGATGAGCAGTCCTTCACCCGCCTAGTGAGGAGGGCAGCGCCCAGAAGCAGCAGGACCTGGAGAAGACCCTGAACCAAAGGTATGGCCTACTTGGACAGCACTTGCCCCCCCCAGTTAGAAGTCCGTGGATACTGGGCGCCAAACTGGTGGTGGCCCCAACTTGCCGGTTTTGCATGAAAAAGCTTCCTGCCCCGGCCGTAGTGTGGCATAAACGGTGTTCAGTGCGGCGGGGGCCACGTTACCTCCAAGGAGAACCCGCTTGTCCACGGAAATGGGAACGACTGACCTTTGTCAAGGTGAATCAGCCCGGGTTTGGGCCCGGATTTCCACCACCAATGCCCTTTGGCGTCAGACCATCAGCCATGACGCCTCACCCAAGCTGTGAAAATGAGTCTGGGGTTCAAACTACCTGCCCCAGCCCCTATTCTGATGACGCCACCCCCTGGCCACACATCTGTGCCCCGTTTTTCCTCACCTACCCCCACTTTACCAGGGACTGGTATTGCCCCCCACCTCCACACTTGTCATTGTGCCCCTCTCTGCCCTGCTGTTTCTACTGCCGCCTCACCTCCCCTCTCTGTTTGTGCCACTTGTGGCCCACTCCATTTTTGCCACCTCTAGAATGTCATTTTTGCCACGTCTGACATCAGTGCTGGCGCCGTCACCCTCCACTCTTGTATTGGCCACTCGTGGCCTACACTTTTTGCCATCTCCAGAAAAGTCATTGTGCCACTGTTGAATCCTGCTGCTTCCGCCGTCACCCCCCTCCTGCATTGTTCCACTTGTGGCCTAAAAACCCGTTTTTTGCCACCCCCAGAAGGTCATTTTGCCACTGTCTGACCCCAGCTGCTGCTGTGGCTGCTGCCGTAACCTACACAATGTGTCATGTGCCACTCTGTGGCCTACTCCTGTTTTTTCCACCTCCAGAATGTCATTGTTCCCTGTCTGACCTCATGCTGCGCTGTTGGGTGCTGTCTGACCTACAAAAGTGTCAAAAGTGCATCTGGCCTATCCTTTTTTTTGAACCTCCAGAATGTTTGTGCCCTGTCTGAATCTGCTGTGCCCTAAACCCACACACTGTGTATTGTGCCACTCTGTGGCCCCCACTCCAGTTTTTGCCACCCCAAATGTTTTTGTGCCACTCTCTGACCATTCTGCTGTGGCTGCCACCGTCACTCCAACTCTGTCATAATGTTGCTCCTGAGCCCTCAGCTTTTTTTTTTCCACTGTCGCTGCCATGATTTATGGAAATTTTCCCCTTCATTTTTGGGTCATTTTTTTCCCCTTTCATGCCCAGGGAATTTTATATGAAGCGATTCTAAGGCGGCGGCAGTCATGTGGTGTCTACAAAAACCCAAAATTTTGTAAAGACCAAACCAAGCTCCTCTGCAATGTAAGCAGGGCAAAACGTTCTACAGCCCCCTGCAGGTCTGTGCACCCGGGAAAAATAGCTGTTTTTAATGCGATTCGCCCCAAAGTAATTCGGCCCCGAGGGGGGAATTCGCCGAGCGCCCCGAACCGAAATTTGAGAAACCCCACCCCCTAGTAGTGAGCGCTGAAGAACCCCCCGGTCAGACTGTCAGAGGGGGACGATGTGACATAGGCAGCGGCCAACTAAATAGGAGGTTTTTCCCTTAGTTTTTTTTTGCCTCCCTCTTTTGCGGGGGAAAAAGGTCCCTTTTTTGGACCGGTAGCAAAGGGTCCAATGGGGTGGAGACCCAAATATCCTCTGGGTTCTGACTATTGGGTGTCACTCCAGGAAAATCAGCATGCGCAGCCATCGCACAAGTGACCCCAAGGGGCCCCCTGCCTCCACCCCACGATATACTCCCACGGTGCTTGAGGTATCTGCCTTTTTCCCTCATCTCCACTACCTCCCCCAGCTGCTCCCTCTCCTCCCTCTTGTACCTGGAAAAAAAAACCACTCATTTCACCCGACAATGCTTCTGTCCCAATGTCCTCCTCCATTTCAGTCCCACCGGATCATTTGGCCGCGAGTGATCCCAGTCTCCAGTCCCCCGCCCGACGTTTTTTTTGCATCTGTTCCAGGGATGAAGCAGGGAAAGATGTTATTTTCCCGTAGTCCTGGGGGACTGACAAATAAGTGCCTCCCCGAATGGCCCCAACAAACGGCAGGTTCACGCATGACTGCCCCCCGGGTGACTAAAGTTAACGGGGAGTACTCCCGTCCGTTTGGGTCATCAAAAAATCGTTAATGGCCTTTCTCTGTTATACAAACGGTCCAACATGTGCGGCTGGGAAACCCAAGGGTGGAAAAATCGCTACAGAGTGTGTTGGGAAGGCCGTTTGCCCCTGCAACTCGTGGGGGTTTCCTGGCTTTTTAGGAAAAGGTGAAATGATGCACAGTTTTCCCGGCCATTTTTAGAATTTCTGAAGATCGGGTGGGGACTTCGGGAACCTTTTCACAACCCGATTGAACACGTGCGCCATGCGGGCACATGGACCATCCCCCCTCATGCAGGTGACACTATGTTACTCCCATTGTCCGTCACCATGGTTCCGTTTTGCAGTTGGCGCGAAGAAAGCCACACATCGATTTCTTGCTGCATACGCGGAGCATTTCCTCCTCTGTGTGACTTCGATCGCCGAGGCAAGCCAGGTGTAGAACTGCGTGACACCGCTGTGCCCTACACATGTGGTATGATGGAGCAGTACTTGTGGAGGCTGAGATCATGGTGGTCGTGAAGGAGGCGGACATTGGCGCAGGAGCCGCAGTTTGACAACGTGGAGGAGAAAGCGCCTCTCCTGTCCAAGTTGTTGGGGGTGCCTGGGAAGGAAGCACATTCACCCAGTGGCCGTAAAGACATGTACTGGCCCTGACCGTAGTACAGCTCCAGACGTCCGCGCTGCCGTGCACCTTGGAACAAACCGATAAGCTCAAGGACTGGCCCACCTTCTGTTCTAAATATTTATGAGTGCTGGTACTGGCTTTTTTGGAAAGAAATTACGGCTTGGAACTCTCCATCTCGACTCGCACAAGCCATTAGTTCTCTGAACGGTGCAGAGTCCACCATTTGGAAAGGGAGGGACAGCAGTACCAACAATTTGGGACAGGAGCACGGTCAGCTTCTGCACCTTAGGAGGGTTTTGGACGCATATTGTTGTCTCTTTGCAATCGCCTCGCTGAACGACTGCTGGCGCCATGAGTAGCGAGGAGCAGGAGCATCTGGACCGGGAGATGATGTCAAAGAGAAACAGCTCCCTTTTGCAGATGGGGTGGAGCCTTGACTGGCTGCAATGGCATGTGTGCGCATGGGCGCTGCTGCTGCTGTTGCTGCGGTGGCAGGATGCACCACCACATCTAGAGCCACGTTTTTTCCCAGGCCACCGGATGGTGACGCTGCATGTGTTGACGCAGGGCCGTGGTGCCAACGTTGCTGGTCAACACACGGCCGCTAGATGACAGCGGCAGTTGTGGCCTCACCGAGCGACCCCCGCTGCGACGTCCCCTTGCTGTGCTATGACCTGGGCCTGCTCCAGGAAAGTTTGTTTCCACTGCCACCACATGTGAAGAGCCCGCCACCTCTCTGTCTGACATACTGTTTTTTCTAAAATGTACAGACACTGTTTGTGAAGATATCTGTATATGATAAATACACACCCTTATTTGACTCCAAATGAACCCCCTAAGAAGCTTGGGTAACCCTTGGATATAAATTGCGCTCCTCAAATGAGCAGGAAATATTGTCGTGTATGTTCATTTTAAAAACTTTTTGTATTTTACTGAATAAAAAAAGCCAAACAGGCTTAATTAACCTTGATATAAATTATGCTACAGAATTTCTTCTGGGCAGGGAAAAAAAAGTTCTTTTAAGAGTAAAATGCAAAAAAATATTATTTAAACCCCTTGGAGTAAATTGGCAAAAGAATTGAGCAAAAAAAAAATTTAAAGGTATTTGTATTGTAAAAGGGCCTTTTTCTTTAAATGAATCAACGGAACAGGCTTAGTTTAACCCCTTGGGATATTCAATTTTCTGTGAAGATAGCTTTAAAAAATGATATGCAGCTGCACGGATGCCACGGGACTTCAGATCCAAACCCCACAAAATCAAAATAAACGTTAAGAGAAGCAGTCCTGAGACAAGCGTGACACCCCCAAAAATCTCTGTATAACAAGGGTTTTTTTAGTAAGAAACCCCATTAGCTGCCTTGGGGCAGCCCCTTTCCTAATCATACGTGAAGCGGTATGAGCTCCCACTCGCACCGGACTTATATGCGGTGACTTCACAGAACCCCGTCCTATTTGGGTTTACTCTGCACATTCATTTTGGCTATGCCCCCTTTTTCCCGAGTTTTTTGCCCCATTAATCCATGTGCTCGCAGCCCATTTTTCAATCAAAAGCCACTTCGTTCCCCCAAGTACCCCAAGTTTGACTTGTTTCCCCAACCAAGTTTTCCTGAAATTCAAACGAATTCCACTTCGTTAAAAAATTAATTCGCCCATCTCTAATGATCACCCATGGTGTTAAAAGCAACAATGGGGTTGGTTTGTTAACCATGGGGATGCGATTGATTTGAAATAGGGAACTGTATGATGCTTTACAGGGTTACTGTTGATGTTACTGTTATGGGTACAGTATGGCAAGTACAATTTTTTAAAAGGTCAGAGATTGAAGAAATTGTTGAATTTTTCTAGCGAAATTTCTTTGAAATAGGCATTTCTGTTTCTATGACAAAACAGAAAACCAAAGGAAATAACAGACAGAGAGACTTTTTATTATATAAAATATATTACACATACCACTTTAAACAGCAGAAATCCTATACCTTGATCCAGTTTCAAAGATTGCAAATTATGTGACTGGGCAAGAAGTGTTTTTTTATCAAAGGAAAAGACTGTTTTGATACAATGGCCATTCAGATATTGAGGACGATCTCAAAGAATTTATGAAACTCTTGAAAGATCTAGGTATATATGAGAAGTTCAAAGAGGACCTAATTCTTACATTTAAAAGGGTTTTCGCACTAAGCTGTTTTATACTCACTCGGTGTAATCAGGCTGTGGGTGGTTCTATGGCAACGATTAGCATATTTAGGTTTTCTGTAAGCTGAGCGTTACACGACAATACGAAGTGTTATTCAAATCAAAAAATAATGTTTGTGAGGGCTGAAAGCAATGACTTTATATGTAAGCTTGTTAGAGATAATAAGTTTGCTCTGGACTGAGGAAGTTAACTCCATCAGTCAGTGGTGTGATGTCACTCCCTGCACTAAACTCTCAGCTAAACAGATTACAAGGTTATGGTCAGGTAACCGTAGAAACCTGTGTGTCCTGAAAAGCACATAAAATGTCTTATCTCATAACTGAAGTAAAATCTATTTACCAATGTATTTAGAAAAAGTCTTCAATTACTTTTCCCTTCATGCTGAAAGTATATTTTTTGTGTAAAACCCTCTAAAGGGGGGAATTTTTCAACCCTTTTTAAACCCCTTTTGGCCGCTACTTTCTTGTTTGCTATTTTCTCCAAAATTATTTTTTGTTAGAATTTTGAAAATTATTATTCTTCCCGTTTGAAATTGTTTAAATACTTTTATGTGAAGGGATTTTGGGAAAACAAATTTATTTTTTGGAAAACTACAAATTTACAAAAAC
>JAODAL010076213.1:0-13712 GCA_025379985.1 Phyllomedusa bahiana | reverse complement strand
CCCAAAAGCCCCCACTAGTTTAAAACCCAAATCAGTTTCTTTTCGGGTATTTTTACTGTATTTGAACTGTCCCCCCTTTTTAATTTTGTTTTGGGCCCCTAAAATTTCCCATGGGTTTAAAAAGGGGGTCCCCCCCGCCCCCTATTCTGATTGGGCCGGTTTATGCCAAACCAGGGAGTGGAAGACCCTTTAAAAAATTTTTGGAATTACTGATTTATGGCAATTTCTCTATCCCAATTCCTGAGGGTAGTGGCCCAACAGGGTCCCCGGCGACAAAATGCTTTTTTTGGGGGATTTAATTGTTTTATTTTTAAAGGGGAAGGTTTTTATCTTTTACGGTTTATTTTACATTTAAATTTAAAAATGATTTTTTTTTAATCATATTTCCTTTCCCCCAAACCAGCGGGGAAAAGCCGAGATTTGCTTTTTGCCCCGATCTCCCCAAATAGATACAAGGGGGCCCAAGTAGCTCGCGCTCGTTTGGGCGGGATACCCAAAACCCCCCCGGCTAGCTCAGCCAATCGGGTTTTTTTCTGCCTTTTTACGTGTTTTTGAACTGGCCCTTGCCTTTTGGGAATTTTTGATTTTTAAAAAACTTCCCCTTGGGTTTTTAGAATGGGTCCCTGTCGCCTCCTATTCTGTTTGGGCCGAGAAGCCAAGCCCCCGCTTACCCTAAACCAATCAGCCCCTTTTCTGCTTTTTTTTACGGTATTTTGAACGGGCCCCCGCCTTTTAAATTTTGGGGTTTTGGGTAAATTTACTTCTCCCTAGGTTTTAATGGTTCACTGTCGCTTCCAAATTCTGATTGGCCGGTTTTATGCCCGACCAATGAAGAAGCCCCTTTCAGAATTTTAAAATTCCCTGTTTTTCCCGGGAAATTTCCAAGATCCCAAACCCTAGATTTTTGGAAAGTGATTTTTTTTATGTATTTTTTTTTTTTTTAAGGGTTTTTTGAGCTTTTTTCCCTTCTGATAATATTTTTCGCCTTAAAAAGGCCCCGGAATTTTTTTTTGGGAAAATCATACCCCAAATCCCGCCGGAGCTGAAAAACCCGAATTTTTTTTGCGACCCTTCCCTATTTGTTTCCTCTCATGTTCCTTTCCCCGCTTCCTTCCCCTCCCCCGGAGCATTTAGACCAGAATTAAACCAGGTCTCCCCTGTCGGAGCGGCCCCCGAGCCCCCCTCCCAATGCGCCGCCTTTCCCGACCCCGTTTGTTCATCCCCTCGGGTTTTCGGAGCCCCGACGCGTCCCCCCCCCAAACCCGCCTACACCCGCCCTTTACCCCCACCCTTTGCACCCCCCTTCCCCTGCGGGGGCCAGCTGAAAGCCCCCCCGGAAAGGGCCTGCGCCTAAAACCTGTTTTCCTGGGGGTTCCCCGTCAGGGGAAATTCCAAGGGCTGGGGATGGCCCCCCGGGTTTTACCCCCAAAAAAAACAGGCGAAAACCCCGTTCTTTAATGTGCCCAATATGTCACAAGAAAACAGTTCAAAATCCCCCAATGGATGGGTTTAAAAATTTAAAAAAACTTTTTGGTAACATAAAGTGAAGGGTCAGATTTAAAAAATGGGGCTCTGCCCAAAATAAGGCCCAAAAAAAGGGACTGTAGGTTTTGGAAAAGGGGTTAAAAGGGGAATGCCCCAAAAATTTTAACCTGTTTTACCCTATGGGAAAAAGTTATAGCTCCCCTAAAAAGGGAATTTTGTCTTTGGGTAACCGAAAATTTTCCCAATTTTTACAAAAACCCCTTCAATCCTTTTTTTTTTGCTTAAAAGTCCATAAAAAATAAATATTTCCCCATTTCACCCCCCGTTTGGATCCCTTATGCCTCTTTCTGGCCGGGAGGGGAAAGGGCCCCGGGAAACCCTATTTTGTTCTTTTCTTTTCATTTCTTATTTTTTTCTCCCACCCCCTTAAAATTTGGGGTTTTTCTACCTCCCAAAAAAGCAGGTTTACCTTTTTGGGCAACCAAATTTTGGGCGTTTGTCCCTTTACTTAATTTAGATTGGGGGGCTTTTTTTCCTCCCTATAGGGGTACACAAAAGAAGACTAAAACGGGGTTGCACAAGTGGGAATGTTGCCCCTAAAAACTGTTTTTTTTCCCTTTCTATGTGGTCAGAATAGGGCGGTTTTTAGATTATATGGTCTTTTGTATAGTGGCAGCAAAACAATTGTCCCACTGACTGAAAAAAAAAAGTGTTTTCCTGTTTAATGATAAGAGGTTTCTATGTTTTTAAACTTTTATTTTATTGTACCATTTTTAGTGTTGTTTTTTTTTTAGAAAGGGGTTTGGTGAGGTGGGGACCAAGGGGAAAAACCCTCAAGGCGATATTATTTGTGGATTTTTGGGGGGTTTTGGGCGGGGTTTGGGTTTTTTGATCTCAGCTTGGGCCCATGGACCAAATCAGGTTTTACCAACATCAATTTTAAATAATACTAAAAAAAATAAAAGGGAAAGGGATGGGTGATTATAATAAAACAAAGTTGAAATCGTCAGGGGTTTTTTGGGTTTATCGGAATTTCCCGATAAAGAAATTATTTTCCCGGGGAAAAATTTTAATTAGTAATTTGTTTCTGGTTTACAATTGCCCCCTTTTCGCCCCTTCCTGTTTTTTTGGGCCCGGCCCAAAAAAGCCAAAAAAGCTCAGAGCATAGAGCACGGTGTCTGGGTGTATGACGTTTGCTTTGGGGGGGGGGGGTGGTATGGATTCATTGGTCCCAAAAAAACCATGTGCCCTTCCATTTTATCTATGCCCCTTTGGCTTTTCCCCTGTTTGGCTTATATTTCATTGGTTTGCAAGACGTTACGTTTAAAGGGGTTGAAAGATCTAGCCTGAAACGGGGGTTTAAAAGTTTAAACTTGCATGTTTGGTTGTTTTTAATCATGATTTTAAAAGAATTTTCAAAAAAGACGGTGAAAAATTTTTTCTTCTAAAAAATTTAAAACCCCTTAAAACGCCCTTGAGTGCTGGATTACCTTCGTTTCCCAGTCTCTGTTTTAAAAACCAAATTTAGCTGTTCAAAAAGCTCTGATAGCCCACTTTAATACAAAAAAACCATCCACCTCCCAGTTTGGGAATAGGACAAGATTGGGTTTTTTCCCCTTTTATTTTTTTTGGAAAAAGTTTTAAGGATATTTTTTACTGGTGTGTGAAAGCCACGGGCTGGGAAGGTTAAAGGGGGGGGGGGGCAGCAGCAGGAGAGGCTTTTTAAAAACAAAAGGGAGATTTTTTTGCAGCTCAGTGTGTTCTGTAAATCTTAAATTTTGAAAAAGCAATTGTTTTTCTCCCATTTTTGGGCCCAAAAAAAGCCTGGGGTAGCAGTTGAAATTTGTACCTGTGTTTTCATTTTCTTTTGGGAATTTCACTCGTTTTTTCAGTGCCCCCAAAAACACCAGTTTAAAATTATCCCTGTAATTTTAAATCGTTTTACTGAATCCGTTGAAATTCTTTTTGGGCCCTCAAAAAACCCGGGAGTTGTACGAAAAAATTGTGCCCATAAATTTTTTATAGTAAATTACGTTTGTAGTCGTGGTGCAAAAGGCCCCGAAATTTTAAATTCCTTAAAATTATTTTAAATACTCTTATTGAAAGCCCCTCCCGTCTAATTTTTGGCGAATGGTTCAGTTGTACCCCTTTTTGTTTTCTACATATTTGAAGAAATTTTCCGTTTTGTATTTCGTGTTGGAAGGCTGCCATATTAATCCTTTTTAATATTGAAATACTCTTTTTTAAAGTCCGTGCGTTCAGTTTGGCGAAAGAATTTCATTTTTGTAGAATATTGTATTCTACATTTTTTCCTTTGAAAAATTAAAGCTTTTTAGTCATTTTTAAAAAGGCTGCCATATTAACCCAAATAAAAAAACATTTAAATAGTTTTTGCATTTAAAGTGCCCCCCTGTTTGTGCAAAGGCTGAGTTGTACGAAAAATTTGTCTTACACATTTTTTCATAGTAAATTGCGCCTGTTGTCAGTGGTAAAGACCAAAAATTTCCATATACTTTTTAATACTTTATTTCATGGTGCGTTCAGTTTGGCGCTAATGGCATTTGTACGAAGATTTTGAAAAATATCAATTGTAGTCCTACTGGGCAGTTGTAAATCTCGGGGACCAAAGGGGAAGAACACTTTTGATTTGGGTGTTAGGGGTTCTTCCACCAGACCGCATTTTCAAGAACATTTGTAGAAACAAGTCGTTTCTAATCCTGATGGTGTTGGAAATTAGGGGATTTAAGAATAGCGTGATTTGCCGTTTTTAATAAAGATGTAAAAAAACTTTCCATATCTTTTTAAATTTTTATCTTTTTGAACATGGGCGAATGAGGTGGAAATCGAGGCAAAGAGGGGTGTAGGAATGGAGGTAGAGGTACGAGAGAAGGTGCTCCTACCAGTGTGGCAAAAAACACGCAAGTCAGGGATCGTGGGTTTTTGCAGGAACGTCAGGCCTGTCATGCTGGGTCGGGCACTGTAAATTAGTAACAAACAGCGTCGCCAATCTGTTTTCGTGGTTAATGAAAACCTGCATGCTGCGACCAGGACAGGGATAGCAATGTCGTTAAAAAAAAGGGGTGGTTCAAAGACTCTTTTTCCCGGCCCTTTTAAATTTGTGGGTCAGACAGGTTTAAGGGGTCTATGCGGTCCGGACAGGTATATAAATGCCCGTTAAACCAAAATTTGGGGGTTTTGAAAGACTCCCTTTTTCCCCCGGCATTTTTTAAATTTTTGGGGGGTTTTTTGTACAAGTTTTAAAAATTAAATGTTTATAACTATCCTAAACCCTGCAGTTAAGATGGTGAATTCCCCCCTTCCCCCATTTTAGGAGGAGAAAGTTTTGGCCTCTGGCAAAAAAGAAAGGCATTTATGGCACCCCTGTTTCCTGTTCTGGGGAAACAGGATTGTAACCCTAGTTTTACACTTGCAAATAAACACATTTTTCCCGCAAGAGAAGAGAAAAAAGGTTTTCCCTTTGTTGCCCAGAGAGGCAGTCCGTGAGTGCCCCTTGGAACAAAATTACCTTACCCTCCCCAGAAATTCTGTAAACCCCCTACTTTAAATTTCAACCCAATCGGATGAGAAGCCTGACTGGGATAAATGGCCCCAGCCCCCTTTTTTTTGGGTTTTGTCATAAACGGGGTCCTTTTTCTAAAGTGAGCTGGGTCTAATTTCTCCTTACCCCGGGACGTGGAAAAAACTTTTGTAAGTGTGGGTTTTCCCCATTTTTCTCCTTTTAAAATTTTAAAAACTGTATTGTGTGTGTGTCATTATTGTTATTATTTTTTTTTGTCTATGTAAGATGAAATATTTTATTTTAAAGGTACAGTAATTTTTAAAACTCTTTTTGTTCCCACGGACCCAATTTCTTTGAAGGATTTTTTTTTTTTTCTTTTGGAACTATGAGAGAGAAGTGAGTTGACCTTTGAGCATTTTTTAGTGTTTTTAGAAATCGGTGGGACTCAGCTACCTTCCCGGCTGACCCCTTTTTGATTTTCTGTATCTTGTAACTAAAGGGAAGGTGGTTGGCACGGGACGTTTTTGGGGGTGTTGGACTGTCTTGTGGTACGTTTTTGTTGATTTGTCCCTGAGTGGAGGTGAGCCGAGTGGATATAAGTCTACCCCATTCAGTGGCCCCCCAGTCCGTGCTGGTGAGCGCGTCGTGACAAATTGGTGGCAAGCGGTGGATATTTTTTTTTTTATTGAAAAATTAGTGCTTGGTTTAAGAAATTTATTCCCTGACAAAAAGAATGGCTGTTTCTTGTGAAGATTAGCAGTCTTACGAATTAACGCGGGCTTACTTTATTTGACAAACTAATCATTTTTTCCCCCCCCTGTTTTTTTTTCTTCTTTTATTTGGAAAAAGGGTGTTTTGTGGAAATGGCAACCCTTTTCAAGAAGCAAATTTAAAGAATATTCCGCAGCCTATGTGAGGAGAGAGATATTGTTACACCCGGGCAAAGACAAAGGCCCCAGCTGATCCTGGAACTCTGGAGCACAAAATGCGCAGCCCGGAGGGGCCCCGGCCCGTCAGGAGCGAAACAAAAACGCAAGGTCCAATTGACGGAGTATGCCCCCCTTGAAGTAATTTCCCCTGAGGCCCCCCGCGGGAGCTTCAGGGAGGCATGGACTCTGCTCGGGGCGGGCTTTGCAGAAACTTGGCGTTTTGTGCCCCTGTGTGGCCCCAATTATCCTGAAATTTCAAACGGGGGAGGAGAGAGGCTGCGGCAGCTGAGGTCAAGCAGCGAGGGGGCGGGAGCGTCAACCCCGGGAGCGCACGCAGCGAGAGAGGGGCTGAGCGTCAAGCCGGCGTCACGCAGCGAGAGAGGCGGCCCCCTGGCGTCAAGCTGAGAGAGAGAGAGAGGCGGGCTGAGCTTTTAAGGGGACGGGTAAGCAGCGAAGAGAGGCGGTAGCGTCAAAGCCGGGAGGTAAAGCAGCGAGAGGGCGGCCTGAGCGTCAACCCCGGGTAAACGCGGGGAGAGGGGGTGAGCGTCAAGCGGCTTTAAGCAGCGAGAGAGGGGGGCTGGCGTAAAAGCTGAGGGAGAGAGAGGCGGCCCTAGCGTCTTCAAGCCGAGCGTAAAGGCGAGAGAGGCGGCTGAGCGTCAAGCAGCTAAGCAGCGAGGGAGAGGGGGTGAGCTTTTCAAGCTGAGAGGGCGAGAGGAAGGCGAGCGTTCAAGCTGAAAGGGACCTAAGTACAGCTGGCACGATTAAAAGGGGGTGAGGCTTTGCCACGGCCTATGCCCTGGATAAAAAACCCGTTGAAACCCCGAGGAACACTTTCCTGTGAGAAAAGAATGGGGATTAGATGTGTTCCCACGAGGTTTGAAAAGACTTGTAGGCAATATCATCTGCCCAAAGAGGATGTGGCACGATATCGACCCCAGGACTAAGAGGAAAAGCCTTGGAGGTTTTTTTGGACCCCCTACCAAACAAAACGGGGCCCATGCCCATAAAGGGGCTTGGTCCGAAATTTCACCCCACTCCGGGGTGTATCGCAGAAAAATTTGGGTCTACGAAAGGTCCCATGACAGCTCGCCGATGTGGAAAGCGGGTTTAAAATACCCACCTGCAAGCAGTGGGTGGAAGGATATCTGTTTCCCGCTTTGACGACCGTTGAATTGATGATCAAAGGGGCAGCTCCTCCATATCTGTCCCGCCCAGTTGTCAGTTTGTTGCGTTGGGAAGCCCAAGACATCCAAAGTGGCGGCGGACCCGGGGGACTCCCATGTTACCAATAGGATGCCCGAAGCCCGGAGAACACCCGAGTCCCCCCTGGAGGGGAGGAAGTGCTGGGGTCCCCCCTGCTCCTCCCCATCGACCCCTGGACACCCCCCCTAGTACTCCGCGGGTCCCCAAGGCTCACACGCCCCCTTGATGGAATGCGCAGGGGTTTTTTTTCTGAACCAAGTGGGGATGTTAGTGCCCCTTGTCCAGCAAGCGGAGGAACCCCGATGCCCCCAGCGCCCCCTGTAGCAGGCCCCCCATTATCTTGTAACTGGGGCTGCAGGAAGGAGAAAGGATAACCCTTTAACCCGTGACTGTGGGCAACAAGGTTACGTTGGCTTCAAGGACATGGAGCGAGGTGATGTTGTGGTCCAGAGATGGTGGATGTTGAAATATTTTTCCGGGAAGGCCCTTACCCCTGATGGATTTGGCGGGGGGGCCGCTCTGCTATACCCATGGTTTTGGTGTATTGGGGGGGGGGGGCGAGGAATGAGAGAAGTGGGTGTTTTGCCAATCCCCCTATTCCATATTACTTTTGGGACCCATCTGGGAAATGTCAGTAATTAGTCCCCGGCTCCCCCCCTTTAAAGCAACCCAGCAACCCGACTTTGATTCCCCACAGAAATTTTACCCTGTTTTGAAAAGTGCCCGATGGGAAAAAGGAAAATATAAAAACGGATGTGCTTTGAATGATGTTGATATGCGTAATTGGGAAAATGAGGGCCTCATTTCCCCTTCTGTGGGCCCCCAGCAAGATCCTGCGATCCTCAGTTTTGGTGTCGGTGACCCGCCCAAGGTGCAAAAGCTTGCAGAGATCCATTTTCAGGTGGAAAAAGTCTGCGCCCCCCCTTTGCCCCCCTCCTCTGAGGAGAGGTCACACGCTGTGGCCAGCACAGAGGCCAGTGCTGCCGACCCCCCCCCTGCAAGTGATTGTGCAACCTGATAGCCCCCCTTCTATAAAAAGGGCCCTCCAGCACCTGAGGAGAAAAAAGACTTGTATTGTGTTTGTGTATCCCCGCCCACAATACTCTCAGACTGTTTTGGACATTGATAACCTTTCAGCTTGTAATGCTGGGTTTCCCGTATTAAGCTTGCCAGCATACTTTTGGGTGCTGTGGACAAACATGATTTATCCCCGCCCGGGGGGCGTATCTCAGACTGCATGGACATAGTGATGTATCCAAACTGAGGGTGTATCTCAAAAATGTTTTGGGGCAATCATATGTATTAAGCCTGAGGGGTGTCCCCGATGGAAATATGGGAGAGGGGGCCCTTCTGAGTTGGTTTTTCATGTACAAAGCTCAGGGGGTGTGCCTGAATCCCAAAGGTGCTGTTAATCTGTCTACATAGTAGAAAAGGGGTTATCCAAACCCGGGGTTTTATGCTCCTACCTGCCGTAGGTGTATCCGAGTCAGGGAGTGTATTGGCGGCTCGCTCCAAGCTGTTTGGGGAAAACCAAACTGCGGGATAATTGTGCCAAAGGGATTCCCGGGGTCTGAGGTGGGTAAGACTTTAGACCCCGGTATAGAGGTGATGGTCCCCCATGTAGCGTTTTTGATGGTGTCCGCCCAGCGGGAGTCCTCCCAACCCCCCCATGTTGATAGTTCCCGATACCCAAGGGGCATGGGTGTGGTAAGGGGCCCGGGGGCTCTCTCCCAGGGGGGGACGGAGGCGGCTAGGGGATGGCAGGTGAGCCAACCCCCCGCTCCCTCCAAAAAGGGGGAGGTGTTTGTACAAGTATTTAAATTAATGTATTATAATATCACAAAATCCCGCAGTTAAGTGGTGAAATTTTCCCCCTTTCCCCCCTTCTTTTAGGAGAGAGAAGTTTCTGGCCATTTGGGTAAAGAAAGGTTTATGGCAGCCCTGTTTCCTGATCTAGGGACGAGATCTGATAAAACCTGTTTTTCGCTTGCAAAAAAACCATTTTCCCCCCGAGAAGAGAAAAAGGTTTTCCCTTTTTTGCCCCGAAGGGGTCCCTGGGGGTGCCCCTTGTGGAACAAAAATACCCTAGCCCTCCCCAGAAAATTCGTAAAAACCCCCCTATTTCAAATTCAACCAAAGGTGAGACAGCTGACTGGGTATAAATGGCCCACCCCCCCTTTTTTCGGGTCATAGACGGGGTCCTTCTTCTAAAGGGCTGTGTCTAAATTTTTCCCTTTCCCCCCGGGGGTGGAAAAAAAACTTGTAATTTTTGGAGTTTTCCTTTTCTCCTTTTATTTTTAAAATGTATTGTGTGTGTTTCATTATTGTTTTATCATATTTTTGCTATGTAAGCACTGAAAACTTTTTATATTAAAGGAAACAAATTTGTTAACTCTTGTTGTTGCCGGACCCAATTTTTTTGAAGGTTGTTTTTTTTCTCTTTGGTAACTACTGAGGAAACAGTGGTTGACCTTTTTGGATTTTTTACGTGTTTTTGAAAACGGTGAGGACCAGCTACCCTTTGGCTGAGCCTTTTGTTTGTTTTTTCTTGATTATTGAGGGGGGGGTGGGGTCAGGGAAATTTTGGGGGGGGACTGTCTTTTGGTTAGATTTATGCTTGATTTGCTTTCCTGGTGAGAGGTGAGCTAGTGGTATAAACACCCCATTACAGTTTTGGCCCCCCCGTCACGTGCTGGTGAGGCCCTGTGACGGGGTCAACAGGTTTAATGGTCATACTGTGGTCCCGGAAGGTATTTCAAGTCCGTTAATAAAATGGTGGTTTAAAAAACTCCTTTTCTGGACTTTTTATCTGGGGGTCATGAGGTTTGGGGCTCATGCTGTGCCAGGACAGGTATAGTAATTCCAGTTCAACT
The DNA here is from genome assembly GCA_025379985.1 of Phyllomedusa bahiana. Taxonomy (NCBI): domain Eukaryota; kingdom Metazoa; phylum Chordata; class Amphibia; order Anura; family Hylidae; genus Phyllomedusa; species Phyllomedusa bahiana. Next base: position 3,702 of record JAODAL010076213.1, on the reverse strand, counting down.
AAAAAGGTGGTTCAAAGACTTTTTTTCCCGGGAAATTTTTTATCTAGGGGTCTGCGGTTTGGGGCTCATGCTGTAGCCAGGAAAAGGGTTTAGTCAATGTCCAGTTCAACTAAAATGGTGGTTTAAAGACTCCTTTTTCCCGGGACTTTTTTTAAACTGTGGTCAGCAGGTTTAATGGGCATACTGCGGGTCCGGACAGGATAGGTCAAAGTCTATTCAAGTAAAAGTGGGTTTAAAAAATACTGCCTTTGGCACTTTTTAATTTGTGGGTCATGCAGGTTTAAGGGTCTTGTTGGGGTTTACAACAAGGGATAATGAATAGTCTGTCAGTTTTTTTCTGTGACTCTTGTTGCCTAAGATGTAGCACGTACCCATTTTTTACGGTTGTGGATGTTAATTCCAGCTTCTCCATCCCTGTTTGGGTGTAAGATGAAGATGTTGTTCCTCTCCCATAGACTTTAATGGTCATCAGCGTTTAATCTGTTATCGACTATCGGAAATTGTCATGTTTAATTGCCGATATCGACTATCAAATCGAAAAACGATAGTTGACACAATCGCTCATCACTAATTTAAGTCCCAAAAATTTATAAGGATAGATACAAATTGTACACTGATGCGCTACACACATATAAGTGTTTTTAGTGCAGTTACATCCACTAACTTACAGGTAAGTCTTCTCTGGTGGGGGGTCATTTCCCTTTTTTCTCCATTCTGCCCTTTAAACCACCATGAGACTTTTTCCCAGTCATGACTCTTTGCTGTATAAACATGTTATACTCCTCACCTTACCTATTCCACCATCACTTACCACTCCCACCTATTCATTACATCTATGAATACTTATCCAGTGTCCCAAATTGTAATAATGGCCCCCTTTGGTGCCCCACACAGTTTTTGTACTATTACGGTTTTGGACCAATGCTAGAGATGTGAAGAGGGAAGGGGAAGGTACAATGGTTTTTTATGTGGTATTGACATTCCTGCATGCAGACATTCTGGTTTAAAGAAAGACACCAGAATTATTTTTGCCAATGACCCGCCCCAATCCCCTGGATATCTTTTCTGAACCTGTTGAGCCAGGGCAGGTTCGCTTTTTCTGGCGAAGAAATGCCTTCTCGGGCATCTGATATTGGGGGGCTTGCCAGGGCCATTGATGTGGTGGAACCCATCTTTGCCACCAGTCGGAAGGCAACATTTCAAGGCCAACAGCCTGGAAATGCACAACATTCAGTCTGTTAGCTTTGGGAATGTTGAGGTAAAAAAGCGTTTCTTATGCTCCCACACCTGGTACACAGAAGGCTGGCTGCTGTATGACAACTAATGTAGTGGAACCGGAACCTCGCTGTTCCCCACTGCCATGTTCTCGCTGCCACCAGTGGTACTGCCACCTAATGTAGCGGAACTGGAACTTTGCTGTTCCCCACTGCCATGTTCTCGCTGCTACCAATGGTACTGCCATGTAATCTAGTCCTGGCTGCAGAAGTGTAACTTGAAGTTCTTGGGCCCTGGTGCAAAAAGTGCTAGGGGGCTCCTCCCAGTTATCATGTTCCATTTCCAGTACCAGTGTATTCTTATGTGTGAAAGGGGCCCCTGTAGCAGCTGCTAGTGCTGCACCTCTTATAGCTACACTGTCCTCATCTTTTCAGTTAACCATTGAAAGGAATTAATTATCTTAGCCTCTGAATTTTTTTCTGTGTCTCTTAGAGCCAAATTGTCTTCACTAAGTTGTTCCACATATCCATTTTACTCTTATGGAGGGTAATTACGGCCTATTCTCACCTATGTCGGTATAAAAATTAACCTAAACATCATTTCCCATTGACTTTAATGGGGTTTGAGATTCGAGTTCGACTCGAACTTCGAATCGAGCATATCAAAATTTGTGGTTCAAATAGAACTCAAACTTTTTTAGGGTTTTTGCTCATCACTAGTGGCAATTGAGCAGTGGCAACAAGAAGAAAACTAAAGACTGGCGGAGACAGTAGTGAGTGGTTGCAATGAACCAGAAATAAGGACAAAGGTGAGGGTGTTTTTTTTTTCCAGCGCATTAAATTTATTTAAAAGATAAGCATGAACAACCCGTTTAAACCTAGGATTCTAATTTTTGCCCAAGTGAGTATGAGTGTTTGTCATTCAGCTTACTGTTGCCTGTTTTTTAAAATGATCTTCATTATGACAAACTCCTGGAATTAAATTCCCGGTTTGTCCCAATATTTCATTTTTAATGGGCTATCATCCCATTTAAGCATTTTGCTCCCCTCATTTGGGAGATAAGGGAATGATCTGTAAATTGATCACTCTCTTCTTACAAGGAACTGTCTAGATCTGTTGACCTCTTATTTCATTGGGTTTAATGATTGCTCAAAGAAAGAAAAGAAAGGTATGCATTACTGCTCCAATACAATCCCATTTGGCTACAGCATCCTTTTAAGAGCAATTTAATTAAAGTATTACTGTATTTCTCAAATTCTATTAAGCTATGAGTTAGAGTGCTAATTCCAGCTTCCAGCACAGCTACAGGTAGATAATGGTACACAATTTAATTTTTCTTAATTGGAGTTTTCTGATCCAACATTTCTTTTCATACTTTAATTCTCAGGATAATCTGTGGGTTTTGCATCTGTTTACAATTCATTTAATGAAAAGTGAATTTGTAGACAGTGTGACTATATGGAAGCTAGGTGATTTTCTTCGGTGTGTTACAGACCAAATTCTTCTTTTTAAAGTCTGTTCTAATCGTATAAAAGATTTTCTTTAGCCCGGGGTTCTATGTTCTTCAACGTCAAAACTGCTTGAGTAGTAGTGTTGAAGGGAAAACATAAAAAACTAGATTTCTATCTACAACCAAAAAAATCTTTGATCTGTTTAAAATAAAATATTTTCTTTTTTTTAATTTAATTCTGTGTTTAAATTAAACATAGGACTTGCACGGGTGGTATATTTTTTTGTTGATGTCACCACATTAAAAAAAGAGAGGCTCTTTAAAATTTCAACACAAATTTAATTTTAAAAATTTTCTATTTTTAGATATTTAAAGGGGGTTTTTTTGGTGTCCCTTGCCCTTTGCAATAAAAGGACAAAAGTATGAAATTTTGCTTTAAAAAGCCAAATTCTATATGCATTTAAAATAGCTAGAAGTGCCTGATTTTTAACCGCCCAGGGGTCATAAATCAGGCGATTTTTAGGTAGGATGACTTTTGGAAGGGAATCACTTTGAAGGGATAACGTTCCAGCAGTAATCCCTATAATTGACATAGCAAAGCTTAAATCTATAGCTTTTAAAGGTCAAGTGCGCCCCGCCTCCGCAACCCCCCAAAATATGCTCATTAAAAATCCGTTGTGCTCTCTAATGCACCTGATAATTTTGTTTTTTGGGAGGCTTTGGAAGGAACGGGCTGTGCCTGGTCTGGCTGAAAATAACAAGATTCTGGCTGTGCTCCGTTTATTAAAGTGCCCCAAAGTTCTTTGGTGCAAGTCGTCGGTGTTTTCTGATAGAAATTCTGGGGAGAAAGGGCCCTTTGGGTTTCTTGGATCTTTTGTATCTGTCTCGTTTATTACATCTTGTCTATATTAAAGTCTGTATTATTTCATGCAAATTTAAAAATTATACACAGAATTTAAAATTTTTGTTAAATAAATAATAAAAAATGAATTTACTTTTTATTTTCAAATATGGGAAAAATTTAGTCATTCTTTTGC